>NNCF01125882.1:1594808-1635161 GCA_002313205.1 Laupala kohalensis | reverse complement strand
GGCACTTGGTGGCCGCTGAACCGAACTGCGCGTGGTACCAACACACGCCGTCCGGGGGCGGGCCTCCCCTGCGCCCTGTCCGGGAGCGTGATGGCGAGCGCGGTCGCTCTCCCAGGTGTCGCTGCGGCTGCAATGCGGTGAGTTGTTGCGAGAGCTCGTCGAGACGACGCGCAAGGGCGTCGAGGGTGACGGCCGGCGGGGCGGGCGGGGAGCGCGAAGTGTGCACGGCAAGCGGAACGGGCGTCGGGGCGACCTCCAGGACCTTGTCTGCGAGATCGGCGAGTTTGTGCAAGGCTATTTGGCTCTGCGTGTCCAGGATCGCCTGAACTGACGTGGGTAGGCGCTGGAGCCACAGCTCGCGCAGAAACCTGTCATCAACTTGTGTAGCGCCCGCGAGGTTGTGAAGGTGGCGCAGGAACTGGCTCGGCTTGCGGTCTCCCAGCTCCTCTCCGCCGATCAGTTGGCGCACGCGTTGCTGCTCGGAGGCCGAGAGGCGCCGGATGAGCTCCGTTTTTAGGAGCGATACGGCGCTGCGACTGGCGGGTTGAGGAGAATGTCCTCCACCTCCGCGGTGAAACGGCAGTCCAGCTGCGATACAATGTAGCTGTACCGCGTGGTCTCCGATGATATGCCGGAGAGCTCGAACTGGCTCTCGGCCTGCGCGAACCACAGCGATGGCCTGTCGCTCCAGAAGGGTGGGAGTTTCACAGACACGTGGTGAACGTGGTTGCTTTCTGGAGGCGGTTGGTGCTGGCGCACTTCGTGAGCGGGCTGTTGCTACTGCTGCATGAGGAGCAGGAGGTCAGCTTTCTGTTGCTGCAGCTGTTGGATCTGAGCCTGCAGTGCTTCCATGATGTCGTGCGTTAGTCAGGGGGCGGTCACGCGGAAGCGAGTGATGAGACGTGGCGCCGCGTAGTACGCGTACGCGGCTGATAGCGGGCGCGGCGGTAACGCGGACGAACGAGGAACACACTGCACGTCACTGAACGGGGTCACCACTTATAGGGATCGGCACACTGTGCCTAGGGGTACCCTAATTCGCCCCGAAATAATACACTTGGTGCGTAGTACATTTACTTTATTCGATAAGAGTACACGTCGATGCGTCCAGCATGCCTCCTCGGAACCAACTCTACTGGCGGCACCGTGTTCCAGGCAGGCGAACAAAGCCACCCCCCTGGTCCCGTTAAGTGAAAGGCAGGGGATGGGGGCGCGTCTGAGCGCTTCCTCGTGGCGAGGTCGCCACATATCCTTCCACTCAATATACTTACAAAATCTATAATATAATAATCTTCAATTCTATTATCATGAACAACTTCCACCACGTACCCTTCATATAAAGTTTGTAAATCAGAATTCCAGAATATTAATTTTCCCTATCACTGAATATGAGAGGAGGTACTTTCCTTTTTTGAAACACAAACGAATGGAATGGAGACATTCCCTTCTCGATAATAAGTTACATGTAATTATATTTTAAGTCTGCATGATCAAAATTTTCTTAGAAATTTGAGCAATTTTTGGAATAGAAACCAACCATGAAATCTATGATGGAAAGTATGAGCTGTAAGAATTGGTTTTCTAGGTTGCAAGGGTATTAAAGTATATTTCAAGTGAGAGGACACGACGCATTTCTTGTCGCATATTAACCAACGTTACCTCTCTCTCTTTAAATGTTAACTGCAGGTGGCTTTTAGTGTTCAAGTGGTCGGTGTGTGAAGTTGATATAGGTATGAATAAGAATTTAGCGGTAGTTTTATCCAGGGAGTGAATATTCATTTTATCGTAGTTCGAAAGTCCTCGCCTCTACTCTAGGTAACATTTCGATTTCATAAAAAAATTCCCCAAAGAAAAATGTATTTGCGTCATCAGGTTACAGTAGGGGGAAGACGAGTTTGAAGCGGTAAGTCAAGGCGAACGTCGACAGCAGAAAGCACATCTCGAATGCGACTTTTGGGAAGGAGTGGCGAGACCCGTTGCGTGTTCGGTCGGTCCCTCGTCCGTTGTGAAACGTCGCACACCACCGATGCACCCCCTTGGACGCCGTCTCCCGTCACCCCCTCCTTCATTGTCTGCCACTTCCACTTTTCGTTTCTTGCGTCTTCTCTCGCCGCACCCGAAAGCTTCTCGGGTTCTCCCGTCCGCGTCGGAAGCTGCCTACCGCTGCCCTTCCCCCTATAGGCCGGCGCTCATTTGACGGTTGTGTGAAGAAGTGGCCCCGGAGGGGAAGATTTTAACTTGACGCGTCGCGTTCCCGCTGTCTGGAGGTTCTGACATTCGCAATTTATTTCCCTATTTGTCCCACCACATTCCTTATTACATCTTTAGACTGACATTGATGTTTTCACTTGGAAATTCATGAAAGGGAACTCGTGTTATCAGCAAATTGAAGGGAAAAATGTCACAGAGCGGCAATAAAGATAATACAGATTAGGGAGAAAATATAAAAACTTTCATTTATATTTTTATCTTTTTCTTTCACACTTACCAACTCACATCAAATTAATGTCGTAGCCATTAATACTTCCAAATCCGCATCTTGCAAGGAAATTTTTCTTTCTATTAAATGGACGCATTTACGGTATTCGGTCACACGGATAGAAATCAGTCAAATTCTTCTTTATTTTTTAAGCCCATTTCTTCACTTATTTTTTGTTTCGAAAATCTTATAAATTTTTAAGCTTTATGATGGAAAAAGTAACTGAAATGATACACAGAACGTTCATAAAACGATGAAAACCTACTTGTAACTCCCTCGGATATGTTTAAAAACGGATCACAGGATGGAATACTAGAACGCAATAGTGTTCAACACATGAATAAAATGCACGTAACTTTTACTTTCATTCATACGAATATCTCTCGCACATCCTGGTACACAAAAAAACGCATTTTCTCACAATTGAATATTTAAAACCAGTAAATCAAAATACAAAACAAAGAGTCAAATGGTTGAATGTTTTCAAGATAAACTGAGGATGTATGAATATACCGTAGCAAATTTATGTGAAGTTGATAGGAATTTTGAATTACGAGTATTTTTTGATAGATAGGAAAATAAACTGAACTTCGGAAGCTAACACTACAGGGTAATTAAATACAAGATCATTAGGGACGTTTCTACCAAAATGTGAGACTACAGCTTATCATCATAGAGAACGAGTTATAAATGAGCGACACCAACTCGAACAATCACCAAAGAGGTCATTAATGCTCAATGCAAAAGATTTAGAATTAATATCAGGCTGTCTGAAATACTATATTCAATAATGATCAACAAATTATAACTAGGCTAATTTAATACAATATACAAAACTGTCATCATTAATCAACAAATACAATGAATCTGATACCTTTAAATACGGTTGTCTTTTGTGAGTCTCAAATATTTTCTGATTTAACACGTTTTCTGTTGTCTACAGGATAAAAAGAAGCTACTAAATATCATTATATTTGTTTAGTCATGACTACGTAAATATATTTCGCACGGTATTATTTCATTCATCAATTGATTATTTCAATTAATGAAAATGGATGAAATTAATAATGCCAACTCCAAGTAATCACTGACGCTGAGTTAAATATTTCTCACTCAATAATTTGTTTATTTCAAAGTATGAATTAACAAAGAAACAACGTAAAACTCAGAATACAAAACAGAATATATCCTTAGAATTGAGAGTTTTAGAAAAGTTCAAGAATCAAATCATGAACTGCGTCTCTATACGTCTATAACAACGCACATTTTTGGTGATGTTACAAATTGGAGAGGCAAAGGTTACTTCCTGACTTAAACCTTTTTTGATTTACGTTTGCTCTGCCTCAAATATTTCACGGATATCCCACGCAAATGCTCTCATAATCCTGACGCATCGAGGTACAAAAACAAGTTTTGTGGCTTTTTCATTTTCCATGTTTTTCCTTCCCCCCTCTCTTCCACATACTCAACAAATATTATTTTTTGTCTGGAACGGTAAACTCCTTAATATTTCACGCAAGCTCTCCGAAGCGTTTACCAATTCCTTTCTCAGCTGGACTCATAGGCTAATTAAAATATAAAGTGATATTTGATGTCTCATTGGGAAAAAAGCGGGAACGGTCTTCCATTGGAAACACACAAAACATAAGGAAAAACAACGTCGCACCAATCGCCTCGAAAACGCTGTTCTCTTGAGCCCAGTGATCACGTAGAGAAAGCGCATAAAAGCCACCCCAACGCACAGGTAGAGTGGGGCGAATATCGCTGCTACCATCGTAATATTCGCACGTTACGTCGCTGTCTCGACCGGAGCTAAAATTGGGGATGGGGACTGTAGATGGCGAAGCGGGGAACGAGGGGGGACGATACAGAGCGCACTCCTTGATATTGGCCGTGCCGCCGACCGCTTTCAGTGAGCCAGAAATATCACGTGAGGCTTTTAGGTGGTTGTCATAAATCCGTGCGGGGTAGCAGCGTACCCTGTCTCTTCGCACTTCTAGCGCTCCAAGCGAGGGTTGCGCGTAAGGAATTATTTTGTGGCCTTACGAAAAAAAATAGTAGTATCGAAGGGGTGAGTGAAATCTGAAGAGGAATATTTTTCCACGTCGCGGGATAACACGGTCTCAGGTGACCGAGAGTTCCCTTCCACGTTGTTCTTTTGGGTAGTAAACGATCGCAGATCGTCGATTCCCTTTCTCAAATAGCCATCCACCCCCTAAAGGTCGACCAGTATATCCCGCAGTGCTCGATACCACCCTACGCGATGGCGCCGTACTGAACCCCACTCGATTTACCACACTCGATTGCACCTCGGTCATTTCTGTCCAGCTCGACCCTAGCGGTCGGCTCGTGCCCAATCCACCTCACCAAATCCCACCCAACTCGAACACATTCCACTTCACCCAAACTTCTGTAAGCTTGCCACTCAATTCGATGAGACCGGCCCTCACATAATAAGTGTATACTATTGTAGGTCAAACTACTTCATAATCATCTTCAAGTGTTCCTTTCTAAAAGACTTAGTATAGAGTACTACAGTAATGGAGAATGGATAGATTTGGAACCAACAAATTTCTTGCATCGGTAATTCCTATCTAGAAGTATGCAATGTGTTGATGTGTATGTAAAAGATGTCACTTCTAAGTTGAGTGGGAAGAGCAGTGTTGAAGACGACTCAATTATATCAGGTCTCTCGATTTGGACCGAATTCTGCTTTGTCACTTGTATCATTGCAGTTTGTTCACACTACAGGTTATGGGACAAACAGTCGCGCGTGAATCTTTTAGATCGATCTAGCTTATGCGTGGAATGATTTGAAGGAGAGGATTTGGTTTGAAGCGACCACCAGCGAGTTAAAAAAATTACAGTAATCAGCAAATCGAAGCATGCTATATCTATTGCGAACCTGTACTGATGTTCAGGAGATTATTTCATTTAAATTTTAGTTAAAATTATATTTTAGTTTCATTATAACAAGATGGGTTTCCTTAATTTATAGAGCTATATTCATTGAAGGTGGATAATTTCGATGTATAACCAATTCGTTCAATGGCAAATACATTTAGCACATATGATTCTTTTACTCTATGCTTTGTGAGAAACCCACTAATGAGTATTATGTTTTTCTCGCTGAGATTTAGTAGAAAAGAGGGGTAATAATAAGAAGAGGCAAAGAGAAAATTTAGCAGTGAGGAAAAATTTCCGTAAATTTTATTACTCTTTCTTAATAATTTACAGGCCTCAAAGGAATCAAACAAATACCCAAATGGAACGAATGACGTTTGTTCGAGTAAAGGAGTCAAGATTTGACGTTGCAAATGCAAATAAAACGTCGTATCGTCTAAATATTGTCAACTACCAATATCTTGAAATATATACGAACCAATGTTTCTATCCTGCCATGCACCATGTAGTCCTTTCGGGATTCCTTTACGCTGTCGAAAAAGGAGAGAGGAAACATTGGAGAGACTGCGAAGTCGTCGTGAAAAGCACGGGACGCTGTGTTTTGACGGCTCGGCGCACACGGTGTTTTATTGACACAGCTTCAGCCACCCCCACAAGCTTACGTGCCGACCCCCGCGACTTTCCACTCTAACTCCCGCATTGCCAATGACTGTTCCTTTTCACTACATTCTCCATGTCTTTACAGTGGCACCCATCTCCCTTACGCGATGAAGTGCTGCGATGAGTTCCCGGACAAATAATTTACCGTCTCAGTGAGGTATTTCTTCATTCACTCCCAATCGATTTTCTCTCCCAGCATTTTCTCGTCCCTATTTTTGAGGCTTCTATATTAGGTTTTGATGACTTTAATAAAGTGGCATGGAGTAATGGAGTACGAAATTTACGAAATGGAGTAATGACTATAATGTAAACCCTGAGATTACTTTTTGTTAACACAATAGAGAAGGCAACCATTTCATCCTTCACTTGAGTGGCAATTATTTTCAGATTTCATAAGCACATCAGGATAAAAGAGTGATGAAAGCGAAATTTTCATATACAGAACAGAACAGAACAGAACAGAACAGAACAGAACAGAAAATTTTAAAAATGTGTGAATTCGGAAAAAAATCAAGTGTACCCATTTTCATACTTCGGGGAATATTATTATCCCGAGAATAGGTGCTTGAGAGTTAAGAATGTCAGTTGCCGGGAGAGATTATGTTCCATGAATGAAAATTTGGGTTCAATTGAATTTTTTTTGTGGGGTTTTACGGCTCGTCGACATCGAGGTCATTGGAGCCCTAAAAACTTGTTCAGGTAGGGAAAATGCAGTTACGGTCTAGGGACAGCCAACATGACTCTCCCCGCGTGTGGGAGTCGCCGAATGACTCGGCCATACCCGCCAATAAACCGTCCTGAATTACAACATACCAAAACATATCTCAAAACCAAAAATCAAAACATTGAGGACAAAAAATGAGTGGGGGACAAAAATGAAGAAATGAAAGATACCCTAGCCCTAATAGCGTCGGGATCGAAAAGAACAAGTGGTGACCAAGGAAGGTCAGGAAAGAGAAAGGAAGGAACCTAGCAAAAGTAAGTGGAAGTAATGCCAGACCAGTTCGGGGCCCCGTGTTTGCCAAACACGTNGGGGGGGGGGGTCAATTGAGTTTGAAGAGGATCTTTGAGAACATACCAATCGTAAAAATGTAGCACCCTTAAGTGTGCGTTCATGACTATACCAATGAAGCACGCTACACATTCAAGTAGTTGCCACATATGCTGTAGTTCAGTACTACCATGTTTTTTTTATTGTCGTGTTATAACAGGGAACTTTGTACAAGTGCACAAAAAGCAGAAAATACGAGTACACTTTTCGCTCCGTTGTAAATTTTACTTTTTCGATTTTATTTCATTCCCTCAGGTATTGGGTAATGGGGAAACAAATTGTTACAATTGAATATATTACTGAAATACGAAGTGGCTTTTTAATTTCGAAAACGAAATATTGAAGAAAAAAGGACTAATTTGTTACACTTAAAAATAAAACACTCCTCTGCTTCTTCCCACACATTCCAAGCTATAATATAGTATGAATATTGATTGCATTCATGAACGTGTAGTTGAGAGATATTTCGACAGTTCTCCTAGTACTTCATGTTATTGATCACACTTGCTGTCTTAATACTCTGTGTATCAATTTGTCGTTTTAAGAGTGGGTCTTGTCAGTCGTCCTGTTCCTTTCTCGTGTTTCTTTGTCTATCTTCAAGAAATGGAGCTTGTGAACACGAGCGGATTGCGATTACCATCTTTAGGGATTTGTAATAAAATATCTGGAGAATTTTATTAATGATTAACTAAGAATACAAAAATGTCAATCCATACGAAACGTTACGGAGGTGGTCGCTTGCCCATAAAAATTGATCTAAAACCCCTTACGTGTGGAATCCATTTATGTCCTCCCGCGCGCCCGCATTTTCACGTTTGCTAGCGTTTACATTGCCGTTAATAACTCGTGAACTATTCTATAAAGCTCAAACAAAAAACATTTCGAAGATCACGTTTCACAGTATTCGCTTAATAAAGTACATATTTTGACTATTTATCTTACTTCTATGAGAGAAGTTTGTCTACACTTGGATATTAAAATCGAGAAAATTTCACTTTTCACGATTTTTTTCTGAGAAAATAAGCCGGAAACAGCTTTATATTTTAGATGTGTGGACATTTATATTAGTTGCTTAATCCAAATAAATATCACCGGTCGTACTTTTATTCTTCATTTATATGATTTCTTGAAAAATGAATTTTTAAAAATTTTGTCGAGTTTATGCTCAAATATCTCCGATGAGACTGATGATAAAATTTTGAAAATGATGTATCTTGAAGCGTTTTGCATGAGATTTATGACAATTGGAACTTAATCTTGTATATTGAGCTAGTAAAAAAGTTAGAGTTCCTCAAATATGACGAAGAATACAACTAAAGGGAAAAACTATTTCTCAAACTTCACGGCTGTATAATTTTGATAAAGTGGTTTCCTTGATATTTCATGCTCAAAATGAAGTTGGTTTGAATAAAAAATGATTGTCTTACATTTTTAACACTAAAAAATATTTTAATGAGTTATTTGCGTCATGAACATCATTACAAAAAATAGACATTGGGTAGCAATATGAACAGACTTTTAAAGTCGACAGCAATTAATAACAGACTACATGTATGTAAATATTAATCATGAATTACATATACATTAAGAAATTTCACAACACTAGTTATTTAATTCTTTTTGTTGTTAAATTGTTAAGATATTTAATTTTAATAATGGAAAATTTCGGAAGCAGTTCCCACCCTAATACAAAAAACAATCAACTCATAAAGCACTTGTGTTTACCTTGCACTTGGCTTGAAGATTAAAAGTGCATGTCAGAAATATGACGATTCCAGTAACTGTTTATCATGTAGGACTTACAAGAAAGAAGTTTAAAATAGGTTAGTCATTCGATGTACTTATTACCAGCCACAATCGGGGTTAAGGGAGCAAATGTCCATGATAAGAATATGACTAAGGATAGCAAATGGAAGAGGTAGCATCAACCCTTTCCCTCAATTCGCTGAAAACAATGTGATATTTTATCAGCTCTCATCCTCCTCCTCATTTCGAGATGGCTTTGCACCACCCCTTTTAAGATCCGAGTGTGATCAAGAGGATGCTTTTGTATGAGTAGCAAATATTCCTCGCCTCAGTTACGAGAACTCGCAAAACTGAAATTCAACCACTGTCCGCTGAAAGATGAATATTCGCAACGGTTAGTAGAACTACTAGGTTATTCTTTCGTCAGTGAGGTCTGTGGCCAATAGAAGCGCAAAAACCACACATTACATTATTGTCCGAATCTCTCACTAAAATTTAGTGTCAAACTNTTATTATTATTATTATTATTATTATTATTATTATTATTATTATATTACACTCTCTCGGAGATATACATACGGTACACAGTAAGTGAGGGATAATTTTGTTATACCTCCCTTTGTGCTTATCTCTGACGTTCAACACTCCTTTATAAAAATAATTCATATAAGTACTATTATTATAAGTAAAATGCCTTAGTTATTCCTCACAGCTTGCTCCTGTAACACATTCATAGAATGTGTAACTCAATTTCTTCTCACGTTAAGGCTTACTCTTCAAAATATGTTTAGTCGTTTTCAGATTCGTAAAAGGTTGTGGCCAGTTCAAAACGCGAAGGGTGCTTTTGCGTCGACTTAGAGTACGTATAGCAAGTTGTTGTGATCTGGTTCACGCGTACTGAACTCTGTGAGCACCTGGGGAACTTCAATTGCTTCCAAAGCGGCGATAAAATAACAAAAAACTAATATTTTTCATCTCATAATGGAGTCGTCAGTACTAATTTAATACCATTCCGCTAACTCCTACGGCTACGGCTTTGCCCAACTGAGAAGGTTCGCATACGCGTGTTTCCTACACAATTCTTCTTCGCAAAGAAATCTTTATGTTTGAAACAATTTTCATTATTGCATGGCTAGCATGAAAAAACGCGAGTTCTTGAAATCTAGAAAAAATTAAAATATTACCCAAATATTATTTTTAAATTACTTTGTTTACAAATTGTTCGTAGAATATCAAGCTTTGAGCATTGTGGCGTTGTTGTTTGCAGAAAGCTCAAGAACTTATGTAAATCTGCATGTAAATTTGATAGTGAAACGTGTCATGATGCATGATGTGTCACCTATGTAATATATGTTTAAATAAGAACAATAGAACTAGATAAAAAAGAATTTTTTTAAAATATCCATCAGGTCAGGTGTGTTTGGACAATCAGTCTAGTATATTAAGAAAAATTTTGAATAGCGTTAAGCTGCCCAAAATTTCGCATTTATGTTTGTTGCGTTTTTTAGTACTTTTCTTCTATGTTAACATTTTTTGTATTGTTCAATTCAGAATTTATTTATTTATTCTATGCCTCTTGGCGAGATTCAGGCCATGGGACCTGCTCTTCCATATAACCGTTGAATTTGGATATGGGAATTGCGGAAGAGAGATGTTGGGTTGCCGTGAACCAAATCGACATTTGTCTAGAGTATGGGAGGGCAACCCCAGCTGAAAACCTCACCTAATTCCGCCTAGCAGGGTTTGAACCCACGCTCTACCGCTCAGCGAGATCGTGAAAGTGATAACGCTACCACCAGACCACCGCTGTCCGTATATCATATTACGAAGATATTTTTGGAAGCTTGCAGGGATTATGAGAAATGTAAGAAAGCGCAAATATAATAGATTTGTTATGTTCATTGGTACAACAACAAGGTAATCTGTTAGAAAAGGAAAATATTATATGCGGAAAGGCAAGCTATTAACGTGTGTCACATGCTACCCTGTCCATTTAATTAAGTATTGTTATAAATCTGTCCCTTAGAGAAAATGGGAGGTGGGTATGATGGCAATGGTATCCATAGTGGTGGTAGCGTTTGTGGTGGAGCTTATAATGGTGGTAGCGGTCTCAGTGGTTTTGTTGTCGTTGATGGGAGAGGAGGCCGAGTTGCAGCAACTGGAGCAGCACTTGCTAGCGATCGGGACGCGCGTAATCCTGTCGCAAAGCCCTCGAAACAACACGCATCGCACAATACGCGCGTTCGCACAAAAACCAAGCAGGCTCCACCATCACACGCGTTTTCCCTCCCTCATCGCCGGTATCTGCCTACCCTATCAGCCGATGCTGCCAACCACTCTCGTCGCTGCTAGTGGGCTCACGAACAGATAAAACCTTACGGAAACAAGACAAAGTTACAATCGACCTGTAATCCCGCGCCACGCGAGACAAGTCAGCAGATGGCCTCCGTGCGAGGTTGACGCGAGAAAGAGAAGGAGGATGAGAGGTTCGGTGAATTTCGAAGCTTCGGCTGACGACGGCAAGGAAGGTACACGCGCCGTCGAGCCTGGCCCATCAAACTCGGCCCATTGTGAGGATCATGCGCTCAATTACACCGAGCAGATTATTTCTGTAATTAAACACAGTGTTATGCGATGGGCGGAATAGCGCCGTCTCTTCTTTGCCCTTTCTCCCTCACCATCGTTGCCGCCTCCAAAAACCGACTCACTTCACCTTGCTGCTTCCACAGCTGGATGAAAAGTTCTGAGCGTATCTCCACCGGCTGCTTGACTGCCCCGCCACGCCACGCCCATCCTTTTCTTTGAGCGCACGGGCAGCAGGCGCGCGCGTATTCAAACTGACGTCAGCGAAGCTGAAGTTCGGCAGCACTAGTTTCATTACAATGTGCTGCATCGAACGTGCGACGGCGCCGCTGGTACGCAATCAGTTAAGGGTTTGAGATGCATGTGGAGACTTGAAGAAAAAGGAATGAGCATAAAGGAAGAGGAGTGAGTTGAGGTGGGGTGAGGACAGGATTAACGGAGCGGGAATCGAAGGATGGGGTAGAGAACAAATCGAGGGAGAAGAGTAAAAAAGCTGAACGTAAGAGCGAAAGTGCAAGGATAAAGGAATGAAGTACTAGTAGGTATCGAGACGAGAACCAACGAGACAAGATACGGCATTCTCCTCCGTACTATTAGAAGCGGATTCTCACCACACCCCTTCCTCGATTCACTCGTGCAGCAAGCCTTAAGCATCGGATAGGCGAATTGGCAACGCGATAGCGAAACCCCTTGCCACCGCGACGCGCTCCAATTATCGCGACAGTCTACGTAGTCGGCGACGGCTTGAAATCCTATCGCTCTGTGCCTCCTTGTGGTGACACGGGGTCGGTGCAGGGATGAGAACGGGGAGATGCTAGAGACACGTCGGGGACAATGGAGCGTTGTCAGTGATAAGGGTTGTTACACTGAGTGGTTTCACACCAGAGTTGGTTGTTTCACGGGCGAAGACTGACACCGCCGACGTCGATTTAGTAGACAACACCCTCTATTGATTCTTCTACTGACGATAGATGTAAATCGCCTGACTAAATTTGTGATGGCATCATGTTGGCGTCATTGATTATGGTTATTACCAATGCCACAGAGGAAGGGATGATGCTCGAAGTACGAGGAAGAAGCTTCTCGTGAAATATGGGCGTGGGTCCCGGGCAGATGGGCACCGTCGAGAGAGGAGTCTTCCTTCCCCTTCTGTTTGCGTTGGCATTTATCATCTGCGACACAACAGCTCGGCGAAAAAGAGAAAAGGAAAAAAAACACACCAAAAAAAGATTTTTTACGAAGGAGTCGCAGAACTTGACGCGAGTCCCGTTGGGCTGGAGGTTCACCGGCTGGGTCATCAGCACCAAACCGTCTCCTGAGGAAGGGAATGAATCCACAGAGGTCGTGATCGGAAACCACGAAAAGCTGAGTGGCAGGCAGTGAGTCTCGAAATCGATACCTTGAGCATGAGATATGGCAAGCAGGCGGCGATCCTTCCATGCATTGCTCATTCATCATTAGTGCGTGCTTCGAAATAAATTATCCGAGTACTCCAAGAAGAATCGATTTTAACGGGAGGAGTTCTTAATCCTATTATAATAAAAAAATATCCCTTCTCATAGAATCTATGTTTCATAACAGAATTTACAATTTAAATTGTTCACATCTCTATTGCCAGGGTACGTGATATTTCCACGAGAAGAGAGGAAAACCAAATATTTTCGTACAATACAAGGAACCAGAAATCAGATAATTCAAGAGTATTTTTACGGAAGGACGGAAAACAAAAATATGACAGGTGTGTTCACCTACGTTCCCACTCAAAAATTTGAATGCAGGTTAAATTTACCGATTCTCAATATATTATATGATCAAACAGAGTATATATGAAGAAAAAATCATTTTTACAACTGATTCACCTTTATTATAAGGATAGTGTTTGAGTGCATATAACGATGGAGTTGTACACAATACTCGTATATAAAAATCTTTGAAATGTTAATGAAGGAATTCTCACAACGTTTAATATTAAAACAAACATGTTACTATCACTTTGTGAAAAATTCAAAACAGAATTTGGAAATATGTGTGTAAACAAAAGTAATTTTGAAGTCCCTTCAAAGTAGAATCTCATTCTTTGAATACTTAGTAATTCAAGTATAGAAACGAATTAAAGAACAATGCAAATCCGAGTTTTATGAACTTGTTGCAAAGTTTTTCGTCACTTCTGCCTTCGATCTGCAAGGGAGTTCTATCTTTGAAATTCCATTGCTGACAGTATTCGAAAATGGTGAGTGGAAAGGTCAAGATCTTGGGGAGGAGAAACAAGCAACATTTACTTCATTTCCTCTTTGGCAAGTGGCCGCTGACTCAGTTATTCGTTACGTGATGAATACTAACTAACGTCAAAAGACTTCGAGTTTGTATTAAAAACCACTTTGATTCATTTCAACACATTAATTTTAATTTTAAATGAGGAGAGTATTTTTTGAAATATTATATAGTTGCACACTGAATAAAATCTGTGGCACGACAATAAATTGTCCAAAAAGTTTTTTTTACACTAATTACATAAAAAAAATTCTTCCAAACATTAAAAATTGCATGATACTGATATATTATGATATGCTTGATATTATCCTGTTATCTTTCATGAAGCACAATGGGTTCACTTGCAACATTAAAAATTCCGAAGGTCCAACTTAATTTTCGGCAAGACTGAATGACGGAAGTAATATTTAAGTTTGTAAAAAACATCGATGGAGAGGAATATTGATATTATTTCCCATTTTGAAAATTGAAAATATAATTACCAGTATTACTGTGATTTCTCTGATCAAGGATGTGCCATTTCCCAAACTTCAAAGCAGCTCTATACGTCACGAACTATCCTTTCACATTATATTCATTGGAAGGCAACGATAAAAAATCTGGGACTCTGGAAGGTGATACCGCTTCTTTTAACTCCTTTCTTTCAGAGATCAAACCCGCTAACGGTTCGTGTTGCGTGGAATTCTATTCCAATTCCAAGATCCCTATCATTAATACATAGTAGTATCTCCTATTGCCGTTACATGTTTTTCCACGATTCAATAGTTTCCTCCTTTTAACGAGAAGAAAGATTCGGATAGGAAATAGTATCGGGATGTGTCTTGATAATGATTGAATGAAAATTGTTGAGTTCCAAGAAGAATATGGATCCCCTGATAACTGGAGAATTGGAAACCAGAAAAGGTTTTGGGCAGATGCGAAGGAGAATAAGGGTGCACAAATATGCAAGAATGGAGGGAGCAAAACTTTATATGGAGCCATGATCTTGTAATTGATTGGGCGATCTCACGAAGGAATGGGTAGATGACCATTAGAGGTCGAGGAAAGGGGAAATTGAGGTGAGCTTAAGTGTGGGTTTTAGGTAACGGGTCACAGAACAGAGCCGGGATCACGGAGCGGGAATCAAGGAGATGGGAGCGGGGAAGTGAAAAAGCCGTTGTGAGCGGAGTAAATCTGAGTGGTGAACGTGGACGTGAAGATCAGATAGCTGGAAGCAAGGAGCTGGAATTAAAGCAATCGGGGAGTGGACTCAAGCTGTGATTAGCACAGGATTGCGGGGATCAGAAAGAAGGTAAAGTTGTTTTGGGAAGGATAGCAAAGAAATCTGTGTTGAATTCGTATGCTAATACATTTCTCACTAAGGTAGGTTTCGCAATTATTTATAAGAAAGACAAAATAGAAATAAAATTGATCCAATGATATGTTTTTCACTAAAATTTTAGTTAATAAGAAAGTAGGTGTAGGTAGTTGGTTAAGAGCAAAGAAGTAAGTACACGTATAACAACAAAAAAAGGAATAACACGAATAGGTGCTCCTTAGAGATTTGTCGAGGAAGTGTCTAGATAACATGAAAATGCATTGAAAATAGTTTATTAGTAGAGGGAATTGTCTTTTAGTTATGATTTGATCGGTAAGTAGGATTTATTTTTTCGTTTCATATTGTAAAATGTAGTCAAAACAATTTTTTTTGCAAAATCAGACTGGAGCTTTGCGAAAAAATTGCATAAATGTGCATTTTTAATGAATCGCTAAACTATTTTTTTAACATCTCCGGTTCTACTGATCATAGAAAAAAGTAAAATACTCGTGAATGAATAAACTATCGAGCTGATTTGGTTTAAATACTTTTAACATGAATCCTAACCTCAAAAAACCAGAATGTATGAAATTTCGTTTTTTTTTCACTAAAATACAATGGAAAACGAAACAATCAGCTGATTTTCATGAAAATTGCAGAAAACATGTTTGTTTATGCTGTAAACACGTGGTGAAAATTTCATAGAGAAATATGAATTTTTACGGCCACAATTGGCATTTTTAGAAAAAAATTCAAATTGCCGCTATTCTATGCAAAATCATCATAGGGCAATTTTTTTTTAATTTGTAGGTTTCTATGTATTTTCTCGTGAGCATACGCAAGAATGTGTTACTTTATTTGAACTGCCTATTTTAGAACTTTGAAAATGTTTCAAATATTACTTTTTTGCCATTTTTTAATTATTTTTTTTGCGTAAAACACATCTCATTGGCCAAATTTTTAGTGAAAAATAGTTTTGAGCAATATTTCATGAAAGGAATATATTTAAACTACTACATTTTGAACACTATAGATTTTTGCCACACTTTTTTGCACTATATCGACGAAATGTAGTAGTTAAAATATATTCATTATTTACTGCATTGTTATTTATTGCATTTTTAACACAAAAAAACATAAATCATACATTTTGGTTTTCTGAGGTTAGGATTCATTTTAAAAGTATTTATTCCAAATAAGTTCGATATTTTATTTATTCACGAGTATTTTGCATTGTTTAAATTGTTCTACGACCATTAGAAACGAAGATATTAAAAACTAGAGAAGCGATGCACTAAAAATAAATGAAAATGCACATTTATGCAATTTTCATGCGATGCTCCTATCCGATTTAGCAAAATTTTTTTGACTTCATTTTAACATATGTAATGAAAAAATAAAAAAATCCTTCATAAATCATAAATTGGTTTTTTATTGTTTAATTTCCCTTTACTATATGGTTTCCTTCGTACTTAGTTTCCAATAATGAGTCGAAACGAAGGTGTACGCTTAACTTTCTATGTATTACATCAAAAAATCTTTGTAGTATATTATTTGCGTATTAGGAAACAAATTCCTAGGCTATTATATAAAATCTCATATTCTTAGTACTGAGATAACAAAGCAGAAGTTTTAAACGAAACATTTCACTAAATACTTCTTGTTATCTATTTTCAAGAGCTTTATATATGTCATTTAGAGTTATTTTCATTAATGCAAGAAATTTTGGTCCCAATGACAAATATTCGTGTTATTCCTGTTTACAATTGATGAGCACACAGGTTTGTTAATTCAAACCAAAGATATTAAAACCAAGTATTTAAAAATATTTTACGAATATCATACCGTCAGTGGTTTTAGCAAAACATTGAATTCAACAATTATCATCTTTTTTCAGTCGCTACATTTTGACCAGTTATCTGGGCATCCAAGACAAATAAAACTATTTTGCAATCTACCATAATTTTTTGTCCCCCAACAGCTCGATGAAAATGACAGTATACTCTGTTTAATACATTTTTACGAAAAGTTTTCTCATAACTGTCTCTGAAAGTAAGCAGTAACAGAATATTAAATAGAACAGAAGGGCGGCAGCTGAACGTCAGTTGCAAGAACAAAGAAATAAAAGCAAAGGAAAAAGTATAGGTTTGAGGGAAAAGAGTAATTACGAATTACAATCTACCGGAAAGGTATTACAGTACGTTTAAATAAAAGCCAAACATAAAAGAAACATAACGTAGCAGATAGTAGAGTTAAGGGCAGATAAAACACAATGAGGTAGAACAAAATACGTTTCAGACGCATGAAGATCTTGCGAGTTCAGGAAATGAAAACAGTTTGAAGTGACAACATTGACAATTTAAACAAACGGAGGCGAATCGAGCAAAATCTTACGAGCATTGGAAAACGAAAGAAAAAACAACAATGAACTGAGATNATCGAGCAAAATCTTACGAGCATTGGAAAACGAAAGAAAAAACAACAATGAACTGAGATAAAAGAAAAGTATTTGGATGACTTGAACTCCCGAAGTTTGAGATAGCTAAGATTGATATAATCTACTTGCTTTCTTTCAACACATTATGATTCGATTTATAGGTCTTGAGGAGTAATTCCGTAAGAGAGAAAATACAAATGCACCTTGAGTACATGTGATATTTGAGTTATTCAGCTGGCTTCTGTTGCATGTTAATGATCCAGAAATTCTAAAATATTAGACTTGAATCAAGTCTAAATAAACTTTCAAAATGCAAGAAACGTGAATAAATACACGTTTTATAACATACATGATTTTAACTGAAGAAAGAAATAATCTTCGTTTGTTTAAAAATATTCGTTGTTGTTCCCCAAAGAAAGTTTCGTACTAAACCAGGGCTCTAATGACCTTGACGTTGACGAGCCCTAAAGCCCCACAAAGAAAACGTACTAGACAAAACCAGAATAATAAACGGAAATAAATACAATAAAATTTACGCATAAAAGAATAAATAAATAAATAAATAAGACAAGTTGAATGTATTGGACAAGAAAATATACATTTATCTGTCGTCCAAGTTAAATAATATTGAAAGTTTTGAAAATTTTTCTGTTCAAACCGCGTGTCCTACAGCAATTGGTTTGGGATTATTTTAAAGGGGAACACGTCTACTGTTGTGAGGTCAATTCAAAAATGGAAAAGCGAGTTTTCTTACAAAAACTACGCGCGATCTACCATTTTCACTGCTGTGTTTTTTTTCCTGAGGCTAAAATCCAACTCTACCTGAACGCAAAAACAAATTGAACCTGACAAGGTTTTCAGGACGGAGTGAGGCGTCTGGAACATAAAATGTCTGTCAACTCCCGATTTTTATGAATACATTACAGATCGAAGGTTTGATGAACACACATGAGAATGAAGGCGAGTGAGAATTTTATTATTATCTGTTGCAAATATGTTAAAGTAAATCGACATAACTCGCTTTATCGAATTTTTAGAATAGTTTTTTCGCGGAAATATGCATTACACATTTTTCACTGACTGAAGACCAATTTTTATGTCATTACAAGTACTGCTTCGAGGACCTCGTCTGTCAGTAAGTTCCTGTGTTGTTTCCGAGAGGAAAACTCTGAACAAATTCTGGACTGGCAAAAACAGTTTCTAAACTGATAATGATATCCATTGTCGCTCCCATTCATAATTAGTCCCGCTCGTTACTGTTGCTCTTGTTCTTACCCGTTTCCACTTTTTCGCGCAACACTTTTTCACCTCTTCACTGAAAAGCGCACTTATATGCTCGTTATCCCGAGAGGAATGGTTAAGATGGATGGCCCGTAGAGGGGGACCTCCTACGTAATGGCCTGCGGTTTCCTGAAGTTTGAGAACGGCGTACAAGCTCTCACCGTGCACAAAATGCAGAGGGACAGTTCTCGAATTTCTTGGATTTGAAAATTCCCTGTTGCGTCGACAGTTAGCGAAATGTGATGCGAATGGAATCGATAATTTTTTGTTGACTTTCCACCGCACTCAGTAGTTAAATAACACTTTTACTTTTTCTCCATGTATGCAGCAGCACCTAGAAATATCTCGACCAACGAACGTTCGCGTAGATATCTTTGCCATTCATGAACCACTAACAAATGACAAAATGAGAAAACCAGAGACATTTCAGGCAAAAAGTTAGAACCAGCGAGATTAGTCATGAAGTTTACTTTAAGTATTGAAATCGAAAACAACGTAGTATGTCATAAGAAAGTATTACATGAAAACTTACCCACCGCAAAACAAATCCGTGAAATTTAGAAATGTTGGCATAGAAGAGAACTTTTAGATATGTGAATTAAGTAGATATTTTGAGGAACTAGGAACATAACATGATATATTAGCCGAAGCTACGGAGGAATTTCCCGTGAGCACAAACAAGCTAGAACTGCCAGGTTTCAGTCTTTCAAAGGGGATAGTGAAAAGCAGTTGAGGTAGTATATGAATGGCGAGAAACGGAAATACTGGGATGAAGTATAAAAATACACAAGTGAAATATGAATGAGTTCATCAACATTCGTATTTTACATATATACGAGTATAATATCTTTTACATTAAAAATAAAAAAAGCGTAATGATGTAAACCAATTAAAAAAACAATTGAAGTTTCGGTCACGAAATATGGGAAACGCCAAGGATGTGTCATGAATATCAATTGAACGCGTCGCGAAATTAATATCGAACGAAAGAGGTTTTACTGTACTAGTTTCGGCAAGATAAGTGAAAAACAAAAAGCTATGAACATTATAACAATTTTCATAAAAGTTCGAAATTTATTGTAATTCATTGAGCTTTCGCAGACTTTCTTGTTTGAGCAATACTCACATCAAAAAGTATTTGTTGTGATTTAACTGTGTCATTAAATGCTTCTGGATAGGGCATGCTAAGCACAATTGTAATCTACATAGATGAGGTTCTGGAGATTGCGGGTCGTAGAACAGAGGGCGGTGCAGTGGGGCATAAAACACATAGTTGATTATAGCCGAGTTCTCGCCAGGAGAGCCAGTAAAATTCCCATAAACTTTACCACCACATGGACACTTCATTAAGGTACAAATATATAGAATCTGCAATTGGCACTTATCACCTACATTAGTGCACTCTTATCATTTATGAATTCGTATAAAACCGATATAAAATATTTGATGGATGTACAGATGGCGGTATTATAGATTTTTAATTCGGTCATAAAATAATTGAATTCAAACTAATGAAATGTTAAGAATAGCAATACAGAAACTATCACTAACCATCAATGATGATATGCTCCTCAAAGTCGAAAGAAATATAAAAGTAGATGTAAATATTACTGAATATTATTCTATAATGAGTAATAAAAAATTTAATTACAGAAGTGTAGGTAATTTATGAAGCCATGGAAACGAGCATTGATCCCCTAATAAATTCTCTGTTACGCCGTATAATGAATTGTAGGACTGATCAAATTTTGAAGCTGATATGCGTCGTATAGTCTTTGTTATTTTTTAAGCCATAATAAAACTTGCATTTATACAAGTTTATATATTGCGCTAGTATATTGCGCTATAACTTGTGCAATCACACGAAAGAACTCCAATTATAATGAAAAACCTTGCGCAAGTAGTTCCCTTCTAATATGCTCAAGTGATGAAAGAATTTTTGAGACAACAAACTCAGAAATGGAAACGTCCATTCTACATCTATTTTCCCTACCTTATCCACTGGCATTCCTTTCTCTTTAAAATGAAAAATCGCTATTAGAATGAATCCGTGACATATTCTCTGGTGAGACGCCCACACGAAATAATGCGAGCTTCTTGATGGTTCTTGTTCACATTCACGCAATAATCTCCAGTCACATAAACGAGGTGAAGTCAGCGAGAAACAAAATTTACCCAATGAAACAACTCCCGACTGCACAAGTAACGCGAGGTAACAGTGCAGTCAGACCACTAACCAAACTACGTTCTCCGTTGTCCTTGTTGCATACTATATTATAAAACCGGGTCGTTATCGTGTTTCAGACGAGAGAAATGCGGGCACCCAAATAATTCACTACTACGTACGCTGTCTTGTTCGCGGCCACCTTATTCATTCCACGTTCGTTTGTCCATGGAAGAGTCAGTTTACTATAGAGGGATTTACCAAAAGGACTGGGCTTGGAATAACAATCTGAATATCGCTTTCTTACCCTGAATGGAAGAGCAATAAAGATTTATTTCTTTTCAACATACGTGGGTTACGGAATCCAATAAATAATACTTTTTATGAGAGCTCAAAAATGTACAAAAATGTTCATTATTGGCTGAGAAGTAATGGAAGTTGGAAGCACAATTTGTTATAGTTAACAAAGGAAAGAAAACAAACTCAGAAAACAGACAGTTGCTCCCCAAATAATTGTAGCTTTTATTCACTGAGACAAGGAAAATAAGTTCAGTACTGACAGAAATCGATATTAAGGAGGAATCAAAGTCTTAAAGAACAATGCGCTTTCGTCAGTCGGACCTCTGTAAGGTACCATCTGGCACTCAATCAATTCCTGTTGTTTAAATAGTTATAGACATTAGAGCGTGCCACTTGTATCGATCCTCTCCAATCGAGAGCACTTCCGCGGAGTCCACGGTGGCGCTCGCTGAGCACTGCTTGAATTCATGCGAGGCGCACGCGGGAAGCCCACGGAAGGAAAGGAAGCCCATCAACACGGTGAAGGGGAGGATGAAACGGGAGGAAACACACTTGCGGGACGTCGCCGACGCGGGGACGCCGAAACAAAATGCCGCCGCTACTGCCTCCGGCGGTGGCGGTGGCGTCGAGGGCCGTTGGCATCGTCGCAGTCGCCGCCACCACCAACCTCATGGGCTTAAATGAAGCATAAATTAACGGACGGCGACACACCGTTGCTCGCGATGTTACCCCCCCCCCGCTCGTTTCCGCAGTCCTCGCACGCTCCTTCCGCGTTCAACCCGCGTGCCTCACCCCCTCTCGCACGAAAATTTACGGGCAAGATACAGCGAGCGGACGCCACCGCGGCGGTGCATCCTGCAGCCTTGAGGATTAGGACTCTTCGTCGCCCGCCAGGCCAAAGGCACTCCCTTCCTCCTCTTCCGAACGCGTCCAGTCCAAGACTAGAAGGGTCATGTGACAGGTCCCCATCACCTCCTCCGGAATACTTTCTCATTTCGTTTGTAAACCGCGCGTTGCGTGACTGTGGTTGCCCCTCATCTACCTCTAGACAAACGCCGCGCGGTTGCCTTTCTAGCTGCCCCGGGCAAATCTCCTTCCGAGATACTTACCCGAGTACAGCTTACGCGACGTAATTACGCGCGGTAACTACGCCCAGTCTCTCTTTTGCCGCAATTCGCTATCGGTCTTTCTCTGTCTCTCTCGGTCTTTTTGTTTCCCCCTATGTCCCGCAGTCGCTTCCTTCCTCTGCTTACACGCGCGAGCGACACCACAAACCCATAGAGGACGCCGGCTTCTGCAAAATATCCGTGGTACTTCCGGGAGATTTCTAGATCAGGGGACTATCGTACTGGTAAACAAAGCCATACTTGTCTCTGGACGAAAAAGTGGCCGCATACGCTACGCTATATACCGTCCTTTTTGTGTCAACTACTTTCGACTTGAGAACTGCGAAAGCCCCGGATACCCTTAGCCCTCGTACTCTGATGGGGGATTTGAAGCTTGCGCGCCCTGAATATGTAAGACTGCAGCTCTGTTGGAAGACCAGACGCAATTTGCACAAACACCTGCATCAAGGGAGCAAAAAATATAAATTGTTTTAAGGAGAATTGTTTTCAGAAATTTTCCAACAATGGAGCTGTATGAAGTGTCACGATTCAAGAATAGAAAATAAACATTTGGAAAGAATTATTAGCATTTTAGACTAAGATTTTCATTCTGACACTGAAAATTTTTGTTAGTTTTGTTGGAAAAGACCTTATAAGAGAAAATATTCCAGGGATATTTCTAAACAACCGTATTTATTAACGTTTAGTTAGTGACTTCTTTCGAAAAAAAGGTAATAAGGCAAATAATGTCGAAATAAAATATATTTTGCAACGAACGTGTAATTAGATAAAAAAATCTAATTACCTGCCGAAAATGTATAAGGGTAGCTTTTTCGATAAGAATGCAAACGGACTTGCAAATAATTATGCATTTATCTCTGGTCATTTATTTCCATGGATTATTTATGTATATAAAATTGAAATCTGTATCGTGTAGTTGATTTACCGTCAATTTTGTGAGTGAGTTGCAACGATTTACGTGTAAAATTGAACAGAACTCCATTTTCAAATTGAATAGAACTCCAAGCCTCATATTTTCCTTCTTAAACGATGTTACCACATCTCTAGACCGTGGAGAAAATCCTCAGGGTGTATTTCTTGACTTATCCAAAGCATTCGATGTCATTGATCACGAAATTCTCCTTTCCAAATTGCATTCTTTAGGAATCCGTGGACTTCCACATCAATGGCTAACTTCTTATTTAAAAGATAGATATCGACAGGTCGAAATATCCTATACTAAAAAAAAAAATACTTCAGCACTGTCTTTCAGAAACAAAGCCACTTACTTGCGGAGTACCCCAAGGATCAATTCTCGGCCCTATACTCCTTTTATTGTATGTGAACGACATGTCATCGTCCACATCAGATTGCAAAATGGTTCTTTTTGCTGATGACACTAATTTACTATGTAAACACGCCAATGCTCAAAAAGTTTTGTCTAACCTTTCGACTTGGTTCCATGCAAATCGTCTCATTGTAAACACTGACAAAACAGTGTCTATGTCATTTCACAATAGTATCACAAAATCTTTACCCCAGGTTTCTCTTTCTTTAAACGGAACACAATTAAAAACTGTTACGAATACAAAATTCTTAGGTCTCCATATTCAAGACAGCCTCAAATGGAATTGTCACGTTGACCATCTTAATTCCCAATTAAGCAAATTGTGTTAAGCATTCCGAAACTTAGTTAACGCAGTTAGACAACGGATTTCCCGTTGCGTATATTTTGCAAACGTGTACTCTCATTTATGTTACGGCATTACCTTCTGGGGTAATTCCGGTCAGAGTATTCAAACTTTCAAAATTCAGAATAGGAACGTTCGGATAATTTGTAAATCTCACCCCCGAAACTCTTGTAAACCTTTATTCAAGGAATTAAATATCTTAACACTTCCCTGCATTTATATTTATGAAACGGTCGTGTTTGTTAAGACCGAATTACTGAAGTGCCACCCTTGCTTTATACGAAACAGTCTCGTTCACGAACACTATACACGCAATAGTAGTAATATTCATCGCCCTAGAGTGTCAACCACTCTTTGCCAAAAGGGACCATACCATTCGGGAATCGTTCTATATAATTCCCTGCCCAAGAATATAAAAGATATTATGAAATTGAATATCTTCAAATCCGCGGTTAAAAACTACCTCCTGCACCAGTGCTTCTACACTGTAAAATAATTTATTGATTTTAATAAAAGTTAAATTCGTCTTGTACATTATCACGCCATTGCTGTAGCACGTTTTAAATAACTTATAACAATTTCAAAAACTATTTTCTTGCATGGTTGTGTTGCCGTATGGCTCATATTAATTTAGTTTTATGTGTACTCAACTTTGGCAGGGTTGTGTACATTAATTCTGTAGCCCCATCCTGGCCCGGGTTTTTCTCTGTTTTTCCTTCGGGTAGAGGTGGATTTCTTATACAGGTTCTCTAGGCTTTGTCTGGGGGCGTGTTTATTGTAACAATATATCGTGAATATATGTTTTTTCAACTCTTATGGTTTTTAAACACTATACTCAGAATAATCTATAGTTCGATAATAACTTGTACATGTAAATTTACAAACATATTTGCGTTAAATTACAAACATATTGACATTATATATGTATTATAACTCGCAGCTAACTTTTTATCTTATCTAGGAACTTTTGCTGAAATTTTTGAATCCGCCTCTGCCTTAGGGCCCTTGATCGGAATTGATGGGATGGTCCCTTGCTTGCTTCCGGAGAGTAAATTAGTTTATTGTCCTCCACGTGGTCATACGCAGTCTGTATTGTTTCTTTTTGACAATAAATTTATTCGTCAAATTTCGAAATCTTGGACAATCAATTCACATTTAGTTACTAAAATACTCACATTAGAGGTATATAAATAAACTGGATATTTATAGGAAATAATGTATTGTCTAAAATTGCCGCGCACTGATGGATAGAGACGGTAAAGCGAACCCTCTCATTCTTAATAAGGAACTTGCAATTTCCTACAAATTAGTATAAACAAGATTTATCATTAGAGGAAATTCTCAATTTATTCCGCGTTCGAGAAAGAAAAACTGTGTATGAATTCTCGTCCTAACAAGAAGTATACAACCCAATACAGCGAACATTGGATCCGCGTTCACAAAACGCAGAACTTGCCACGCGTCGCTCTCCCTCTCGCCTAACCTGTCGTATTGGCAATACAAGTGGGAGCTGCGTGACGTGTTTGCCAAGAGACGCGGCTCCCAGGACCTGTCGGCAAAGCGAGGGAGCGCTAAGCAATGAAGCGATCGCGTGACAATACATGCCTCTTATAGCAGAAGCGAACCTCCGTTCGGAGAAGATTTTTCTTCGTCGTTGCTCTTCGAGGTATCTTTCCCGTCGGTATTTGTCACGTGATGAAACATAACGTCGTCACACGAAATATTCTTCAACTCGCGTTCACGTATTTTTGTGAGCTATAAAATATATCGCTACAAAAAAAGGAAAGTTAGTTGCCAATGCGTGCGTCAAATAAGTAACTAGACTCCTGTCCATGAATGACCCAATTTCATCGGAATTACATTCAAACAAAACTTTGTCGAGTTTGGTATACTTTTATAACCCCCTGAGAATAGAATTAATCCAATATCGATAACAAACAATCATATAATGTTTCCGGAACACTTTATGATAGGTTTGAATTAATTACAAAATTAACTAATGAAAACCATTTCATGTGATTCAATCTCACGCTATCGACTCTACAATTACAGTTACATTGAATATGAATATTTAGAACGAAATCATTTGTAATCATGGAAATAATATTCATAGTATTTTATGTTAATTTTAATATTTTGAAATTAAATGTACCTAATTATTGCTTTCACTCTATTTTCCTTCCCAGAAAATATAATGGATTTGGAAGAATTAAAATCTTAATCTACTTGATACTATCATTCTTTTACCAATGAATATTTTATTTTACTCACTTCCTATCAAAAGCCAAACATTTTATCCCCAGTTAGATCTCATAGAACATTTGTATCACGTCTTCTCGCGTATTCTTCAACTTTTTCTCTCAAGAAACTTCTCGTATAATTTGTCAAAATTTCATTTCCTAGATGGCTTGAGTAATCTTCTCGCAAGCTGACCCGCGCATTTATCCCCCTCTCGTGTTGTCTTCAATCTAGTAAAAGATCCCTTTCATATCCTTCGGTACAGCAAGAACCAAATGCCGCCGAATGATATCGGAGCTCATATTACGTTAAAATTAGGTTTGATATCCTAATGAAGACAGTCACTAATGATGACTGACAAGAAATAAACGATTAAAACTTATTCAAAATAAGTTTGCACGGTAAAATTGTAAAGGCGCATATAAAAATATCTTTCTGATATGATGAGAAAATTATAAAGATCAATATTTGAGAAAAATTTAACCACGTTTCTGCAACTTAGTATCTGCTGCACGGGATTAACTCATTGTGCTTAACGCAAGCGTTTGAGAAATTAATGAAAACGGTTTGCAATACATTAAGGAACAATTAAATATTCGTGCATTCTACAGAATATGTGTCCAAACCTATCTAATACTTTTACGATACTTTTATGAATAACTTCTTGATGAATGCTCTTGGTTTCATTTTAAAAGAATACCCGGATTCTATTAGGAAAATATGTATCAACTAAACGTGATTAGGTTGCAATCAAAATTAACCCCGGAAGATTATGCAAAGAACAAATCAAAGATTCAGCTTACGTCAAAATAACACATCAACAGAAAGAAGACAAAAACAACGAACGACAATATTTTGTCGACATTCTTTAAAAGTACGAAACAATATGAGAAAACATCTATCAGTAGTTTAACTTTATTTCCAACTATACATTTTTGCCTTGATTTCTAAAAATCGGCTAATCGATTCAACTAGGGGATACGTTTTTCAAACAAGTCAAAATTTTATCTCAGATCAAAAATGTACTGTAAGAGAGAGGATTGTGAGTAAATCTCATCAAAAAAATTTGAGTCTACTCGTATAAATTATTAGCATGAAAATATATAAACCTAAAGAATGTGTCTATTTTCTAAGAAAAATAAATAACTGAGATATTTGGAAAATACTACAACAGGGACGTATTATTCTTCTGTTCAGGACTTTTTAATTGTAAAACAGATATGATTTCTATTGAATCACTGCTCAGCCAATATATGATAATATATGTATCAAACTACGATGGTAATATTTCCGCTAATTGCACTCATTACATAATGCGTTATGAGTACATTCATATTTTCCCTACGATAAAATACGATGAGTCGTCTATGCTTTAGACTTAACGCATTTTTATCAGTTAATGCTAGACTATAACATCGGATTATTACAGAACATTTTAGTAGGTGTATTTTTAATTGACCTCAAATTCTGTTTCATTTGTTTTGCATAATTAGCGTTTATAATACATGTTTTACATGAACTAATCTCTCAAAATTGTATTAAACGCACCGAAATAATGTGTTTTATTGTCGGGTAAAGTTGGATCGACCCTAAACTGTCGAGAATTACTCTAAACAAACATACTTGCAAAGAAGTATTCGAAGCAAAATAAATGCTTATAAAAATTCGTGTGTCATAGAATTTATATTGCTTTGAAGTAGAACATTGCTTGGTGTTAGAATATCCAGAGTCTACTTTATATTCCGGAAGCGAAGCGGTGATTTAATGGGAATGTAAATGCTCTTGTTTCAGCAAGTCTTAATAGTATGGTGATGTCTTTACTCAAAATTCATTACCAGATGTCAGAAGAGTTCCTCTTCAAGTATGATACTCGTTACGGCAGCATATCCGATTTTCAAGCCGTTCAATAACGATCGTTATTCTGCGGGTTAGAGAACGCGTGTGTTTTGCGGCACAGGTGCAGGGAACTTGCAATATGTGACAAGATGACAAATGGTGTGAACATTTGTCAAAAAGTGTTATTTATTTCGCTATATCCGTATTCTTTGCTTGATCAATGCATTGTTAACCTTACGTTGAAAGAAATACGGGCTTCAAGATTTCATTCCTGCCCTCGTGGTTCTTGGTAACCTTCAGTGCACACGCGTCCCCAGCATTTACATACGAAGTTTTCAGTATTTTAAGATAGCGTTGTTCGACACAGCGTATGTAATGAAAATAAACAATGATATTGTGCTAGTGGATAGAAATATTCCTCCATCTCATTCAACAAGTT
This sequence comes from Laupala kohalensis, assembly GCA_002313205.1. Taxonomy (NCBI): domain Eukaryota; kingdom Metazoa; phylum Arthropoda; class Insecta; order Orthoptera; family Trigonidiidae; genus Laupala; species Laupala kohalensis. The sequence goes on along the minus strand of NNCF01125882.1, from coordinate 1,606,678 downwards.
ATAAGGTTATATTCAGAATTGGGGTTTTCGGATTTTTCACTACAATTTCAACTCTCCATGTTTCTACAGTTTTTTAACTATAACATTCCTATGGCGGGGAACCCAATCCTGAATAATTTTCTATGCGTGGCTGAAAACCAACCAATGAAATTCTTACTTTATGGACAGCTAGAAAATAAAATTCCATGGAAAGTATCATAATGCAGATGAATCGTTAAGGGTACAAGTGAGAATGCCAAGACGTACTGACGGTTCTGAATCATGATCAAGTGATCCTTGCTTTCATAGATTCTTCTTCACGGATGCACAATTTTCCGAAACGGGATTTGACACTGTATATCCACATGCAAAATCCGAACAAAATTATAAATTATGTAACAATTAACAGACGTTTAATATGATAATTTCGCGAAATGAATAGTATTCCTTCATAAATCTGAATCTACCCTGTAATGCTCTGATGATGATTGTATAATTCCAAGCTAATGGTTTTGAAAAATTCTGTACAGCAAGGTAATTTTTTTCTAAGTTAAGATGAAAAAAATGATTAAATTGTGTTAATTATTCTAATGATTTAAAGTATATAAGGTTTTACAAACGTTGCGAGAAAGCTTATAACCAAACTTCGTCACACTCTCGCAGATTTGCTTCGGTATTCCATGTAATTCATATTTCATGAGGTTTGTGCGTGTAAGAGGCAGAGTATTAAACAGGTGAATGAGTTTTGCTCAAATAAACATGGTACACATGGGACTTTAGAGGAAAGAAACTGAAGTACTGTTTAGCGTATTCACAAGTGCATCCTTATAACATTAGACGAAATTTTGTTTCAAAATGTTTATTAGCATAAGTGTGTTTATCTATTTATCACTCTGACTATTATACAGGAAGTCAATTACTTTACCAAGTGGATAGAGTGGTTCTATCCACATATATACTTCTTCATATATCTATCCCTTTCCTCTAATTTCATTCATTAAAGCATCTTCCCTCACTATTAGTCCAAGCAACTGCCTTCTTATTCGTCTCTTTGGCGAAAGAGGCATTACTTATTTGCTTTCTTTTCACTTTATTTATTCTTTACCAACCACTTTCCTCTATTCAGGTTTCTTGCTTGGTTGCATTCGGTAATTTTTTCTAGACATCTCCGTAATAAATCCGTAGTGAAAAACCTGGTTTAATAAGACTTCCCTCTTTCAACGTCCTATAAGGAATAATTCGTTGACAAATAAAAGTTGTATCGATGTCCGCAGCACGGACACACCACTTCAGTGTCTGTCGTTTAGAAATATCTTCAGAATAATAAACAAGTTTTACCGAATGCTACTCTCAAGGACTATTGACAAGAAAAATCTTATAAATGACTAAGCTGTTCTCTTCGTAAATAAAAAGCCAATCACAAAAAATATAAACTCGTCCGTTAAAAGTTCGTAACTTTTTAATTAGATTATATAATGGAACTTAATTGTAGTAGAATTCAATTTTCATTCGTTGTTTCAAAACTAAAATGAAACTATCCCAAATGATTATTGTACATTAACAGAAATTCTGTTGGCATTAATTCAAAATCTATTAATTAAAATTTGTAACAAATATTGCACAACATTGAGAGTATTCCCTTTCATGAGTCCACAATTAATCAATGAGTAAAATTATTTGTAAAATGTATCTCATTTTTAGTGAAAATGTGACATTAAATAAATGTTACCTGATCCAGAATTAAAGAAAAAGAAAAAACAAGTGAAACAGTCAAAAATATCTGCTTATGGAGTATAAAGTGGAGTCAGCGTGGCTCAGTTGCTGGCTGGATGGCCGGGGATCGATCCCCGGTGAGGTGGGGATTTTCATCACGCCTCAACATCCAGACTGGCTCCCAGGCCAACTCAGCCTGCTATAAAATGACTACAAGGATCTATCCTGGAGTCGAACCGGTCGGAGCGAGATGCTGACCACATCTCCTCCTCCTAGTGCCGGGGTCAAGAAATCGCGCGAGCTCTACCTTCCGCGAAGGCCAAAGCCCACAAAGGACTGTAGAGCCAGATAAGAAGGAGTATATAGTAACTTGAGAGATTATCACTCAACCATATCCATTCAGATGATAGTACAGTCATTAGATGTCAAAAAGTGGACACTACAGGAAAAAAAATGCAGTTATGTATCTCACTTGTTCTTTATGTATTTTTAAGCGCTGAATCCGAATTTTAACTTTGCTTACACGTAGAGATGTAGCAAGAAGGTGAAAAATTGAAGAAAATGCAAACATTTAACAGATTTCGATGTTAAGAAAAAAATACATAATTAGGTTTTCCACTCGTTCTTTCTATTTTTGGGGGCGCATAATCCGAATTTCACGTTTTCTGGATCGCAGAGGTGACGAGAAAATAATAAAAGTGTATAATTTGACCCACATTACGTTATTTTGCTTATTGAACGCATATAATAATGTCTACGTAATTGGATTTCTCACTTGTTTTGGGGTGCAAAATTAAAATTTCAACTTCCCTGTCCAGTAGGAGTGACGAAACTTAGTTAAAAACGAAAAAAATTGCAAAAATGTTTCCCATTTTTTGACGTTTTATGTATAACGCAGGTAATGAACGAGAACATTCTGAAAGCGTTAACGTAATTAGGTTTTGAAACATAGTTAAACCATTTAATATTTATTCAGCGATGTAAATTAATTATTTATTAATATTTTATTATTGATGAAATGTAGAAACAGTAAAGTAGAAGTATATTGTGTAAAAGTACCCAAAATTACACCTAGAATCACAACTGGCTTCAACGTCCGAGGAAGGAGTGAAACAAATTATTCGATTAATATAAGATATATTTACAAAAGAAAATATAAAGTTACTTGTTTCTAAATTCTCCTTGTAAAACGTTTACGTATCAGATCTTTCTCACTTTTGGGTTCTAGATTGTCACGTTCATAAACCAGAACACTAGAGCATCAATTTCGACCTTGATACCTAAATGTATTCAGTCTCACAAAGGAAGTGGCTGAACAATACTTGCTTCTTGAGGTTAGGTTTGTTGAAATAATTCTACTTAAGTATAACGTGTGTATTTACTCATTTTTTAAATTAATTTTGATTTTATTATTTCCAGTTTATCGGCCGTAAGACCGTTACTTGGGGTTTGTTTGTATAACGTGTGTATAAAAGTTATGGAAAATATATATACACACACACACACACACATATATATATATATATATATATATACGTAAATAAAATAAACAATTGTCTGCTCTTCGGATTCGAATCGGAACGCCGGGTAGTCCTATCGATTGTATCTGGTAACGGACTCAATGGATGAGATCATATCGGGCGGTCGCGCCGATTGGATACTGCAGAGTATTCTAATTCTAGCAGTTCAGCTGAATAGATAGACTTGGATTATTTATATCTTCAAATATATTAAAAATGTATGAATTTTTTATAATTTGGTATTAATATATTTCAGTTTGGTACTGTATGTAAAAATAATAGATGTTATAAATTTATAAGAAAATAAATATGTATTATAACATTTTTTTAAATAATTCGTAATAATAATATCAAGTGTTGTACAAAATACGTCAAAGAACGGAAAAATTAAATTTCTTTCGTATTTTCAATGCGCTGCGTCATTCGTACGGGGCAGAAAAGTCAATTTTGCACCCCAACAGAAAACACAAAGCAAGTGAGAAACCCCATTACGTAAATCCATTACGTAAGTGGGCTTTGGAAATGTAACGAGCACTAAATTATTAAACAGTTTGACCAAGAGTAAAGTTAATTTGACTTAAATACCCTCCCATGCAGATAAAGTCAATGTAACATATTTTACGAATTTATTTACGTTTAACGAATTTTCTCGTAAAAATCAAAAATATATTTTTTCTGCTTATTGCAAATATGGCTAATAATTTTCGGGTAAATGGTAATTTACGCAAAAGTTCGCCAACTAGGGTTTTTTGTGTATATATTTTGTTCCACAACAATTTGCAACCATTATATTGCTATATATAATACATTTTGCACCATCGGCGGAACAATTAATTCTGCTTTCCGTAGCTTTGCTAAGAAAAGTGTCACTTTTACAGCCAATTGTATCCTTATAGGATACATTTTAATTTGTTTTCTATACAAATAAGTGTGAGTGTTATGTAACTAAGATCGATGAATAGTGATTCGTGTTTAACATATACTTTAAGTTGCTATACAGAGCGTTTTGTGAGCTATGCATTACAAGAAATCAACAAAGATATGACGAGAAATGTAGTGTGTTCACCTACAATTACCAAAACATCAGTTACCACGATAACAGTCAATGAAATTTGATCAGTAGATTGGATCAAGGAACAAAAGAGACAGCGACGGAATCCAGGTGAATTTAGCAGATCTCAACATCAAATGGAACTTTTACTATTGGCTAAAGAAGTGGTAATGGAATTCCCCTGCCGCAACCCCAGAAGCAACCTTCACAGCAGTCTTTATTAGCAGGCGGCAGTTCATCCCAAAAACAATGTAGAACATGAACATGAATGGTACAGTTTCAGAGCAAGACGAAAGGAAATATAAATGTCAAACTTCTCAAAATACCTCTAGACGCGTAGTAGTTAGTGTATATAAGCATATAGAGCTAAAAAAATTGTTTTGTGGCGATCAAAGAACGTGCGTGTGTCCATTTTAGGCCAAATTCAGTAGAAAACGAGAACACTGCGTGCGAACGTAAGCCCCGCCATACGTTTGTTCTAAGGGTAGAAAGTGTACCAGGTTTAATAGATTTTGTTTTAAGAATGTGTTGAATTTAATTATAAAATGTTCAATAATAGTGAAGTCAAAATAATGTCGAAAACCATACCGTGCCCTCATGAGTTATTATGGACTCTTGTGCAGCATATCATACGCATCTACTTAAAACAGATGGATCATTAGTAGTGGTCCTCCGGTTCCATCGATTGGCATTAAAGGTATTAAAATTGATTCAGAAGCTATCTGGCACATGGTTCGTAATGTTGCCAACCTCACGAATCGTATCACTAAACAGCCAATGCCTCTCTTCAACACCGAATTAGTTACAAAAAAATTAATAAATAATTAAACCAAGTAAGATCACTTCTCTAAGCAAAAGAACAAATCGAATATCTACATGAAAAACGCATAATTGTTCAATGCAAAAGGTGTCAATCGAAATATCATCCAAAATAAATGCAAATATTACAAAAGACCTTAAAAATGTCTCAAATGTGGTAATGATCACGACTCCGAACTTTGCAAGAAAATCAACTCTATCTACCAGTAACCTTTAAATAATAGTTACCCTACTAATTAAAAAAGATGTGGAGTACACAAAAATGAAGCAGACTATCAAAATTAACAACAAATCTNCCCCCCCCCCCCCCCCCAAAAAAAAAGAAATTGCCTGAATTGTGGCCCTGAATTTGCCAGAGAAGTGAATAAAGGTGGGAAGTTTAACAAAATACCATCTCTCGATCTCCAATTTAGGTAACCCTACTTTTACTATGTTATTACTATTATTAGTTTTCGATTATTTTAATGTTTTTCTTGTGTTCATTTCAGACAAAAACAAACATCTATGTAGTTTAACTAAACAGCATTGTCAATGGAATCACCTTTTACTCTATATACAATTTGTCCTTCGTTCTCTGTAATTATAAAAATATAGCAAATAAATTTAAAATAGAAAATACTTCATATTTTATGTTTATTAAGCTTCTTTCAAATTTGGTTTTCCAACTTCTTGTGAAGTATACATTTTTTCTTCAAAGTCGATAATATTGATGAAATCAAATTAAATAAAAAAACTTTGTCCATGAATATTATAAAACAAAGGTGTATTTACTGCGAAATGAATCACGAATACAAATAATATGGAACGATATAAAAGATTCACATTTTGAACATAATATTGCAACGTATCGACTGGAATCATATATAACATAATTGTTTTCCTAACCTCAGGGATATTGATGTGGTTCAATTAAATTCAGAATATTCATATAATTGGAATTGAAATGAATTAAGAGATATTATAGCTCTTGTAATCTAATTTACAAACAATTAATTTACCACTTTTGGGCTCCAGGAATGCTAAAAAAGATATGCTAATATTCATCAAGGAGTAAGTTTTTTACTGCCTGGTAAAATAATAATACAAATTTGTATTCAACATGTAAGTATTTGATACGAGGAAATCTCGTGCAAAATACTTTACATCATACTATCTAAATTTATCCTACATCACCCAGAATTTAAAATGGTTTCCCTCCTGGGCATTTCACAAAATTAACGGAGTTTGATAAAAAGAATACCAGAAGAATAAATTGAAACTGCAGGAATCATTCAGAATAAACCATAATATATGTTTTCATAAGCAAATATCAGATAAGACACATTAATTTAGTTGGGTTTATGATCAATTACCCATCCACAAATCGAATGAAATTATTTGTTGGCATCTCAACTGCAACAGTTTTCCATATCAGCCTCCCTTGGCGATGCTATATAAACTGTCCGAACCAATATTTATGTTTAAATATTAAAAATATTTTTCGGAGAGTATTCCCCGACCTGGGTGTTTTACAGAATAAAAACAATTATATAATCATCATGAAAATATATTTCGAAATTTAGATCAAACCGACTACGATAAAAGATAAATAAACAACACAAAGTTATGGTATATTTTTACTCACGAAACCAGAAGTTGAAAATAATTGAATCAATCTCAATCACAGTAGACGGATTAGTTCGGCGAAAACAGAAATGTAGAACAACAAGAAAATAGCTAAAATTTCAAATTGAGATGAAGCTAATGGTCGAATAAGTTCAAACAGTTGTTTGTAGAGAGTAAAAGAGTGAACTTAAAAAAAAAAAAATTCTGCTTTCCTAACATTTAATTTAGGACTGTTGCAAGTTCAATGTAGAATTTGGCGGTATTAAGCTGGGTCAAAAAGTGGTAACAAATGTTTAGGAATAGCCAAAGAAATCTATTCAAGAGTTATATAGCGAAAGCATCTAAATATAAATTCATCTTCCAAGACTTCTTTCCGTCACCGATGGAAAATGTTCTACCTGTCTGACCCCAATATACACTATTACGAGTACAATTTCCTCTTTGAAGTGAGTAAATTCCATTTCTAAGTAGAAGTGGAACGGGATCCTAGTTTGTTTAAATATTTACTTCATTGTTTAAAGTTATGTATTTGCTAGGCATATAACATATTTGCACATCATTGCAAATCTAAGAACCTATTACCTATGTCGTCGGTTTATCTTTTGAGAGACGTAAGTTAAAAAAAACTGGCGTTTTGTAGTTGTATTTATTTTCTTTGCTTTTGATGAATTTATAAATACTGAAGTTTTGTAGCCATTATTTATGGTTTTGTTAAACTAACCTCTACATTAAACTGCCTTCAGCTATGGGGACACATTGAGTTGTCTGTGTATCCATGAGATGAAGTCAGCAACTGTTTGATGTGTTTTGTGATGCGAGCTGTTCCCGACAATCACATCAGCTTGGGAGAGTATTGATTAGGTGCTAAAAATATGTCTAGTTATTTCAGGATATATTATAAATAATCCCGTGAATGTGCTCTTTAGTTTATGATATAAAAGGTAATAATTACAAATAATTTAAGAATATTTGATATTAATGTGATTTTATCATATCAAAATCGTGATTTCTGCGGAGACCTTTGTCAGGCTACGTAAGTCTTCTTTATAATGTTACGCGGGGTTGGACCTCATCATTGACTATTATGTCACAAGAGATTAATAAAATATGTTCAAAATTAATAAATGAAATTATGTCTAAAAATGTGAAAGGTATATTGGTTTAAAGAAGCAGATCAATGTAATTAAAATCAGAGAGGGTTGAATTTTACAGAACTCCGAAAATAAAATCGATAATTTCAATACTTCCAACAATATGTCTTCGGTGCATTCTTCACACTTTAAGAAGCGATCTATAACACTGAAATATTTTACAAACTGGCCAATAAAGGAGGAGGGAAATGAACGCCTCTGAAAATGTGTTTCGATGAAACAGCTCGTTTCAATTTCTGTGTACTTATTTCTTCACTTGGTCTACGCGATCGCCTCCATTCTTCCACCACCCTATTTTGTTCTGTCTCAGGCTTCGTCTCTCCGCTCCTGAAGCCGACGACCCTCTTCCATTCGAAGGTTTCAATTCTCGGCTCCCTCGTATTTCATTTACATTACGCCTTGGTTTCTCACTTTTCATCCAGAAAGTGCTGGCGAACGCTCGGGCGTGCTAAAAGCTGTTTCTGTCTCTACAGCGGGAAGCTTTCTCCATAAAACTGTACGGCCCCTAATTGGCTCCTCTCTCTTCCCGTGTGATTTTTTTCTTCTCGGCAGATTCCTTTCCGCAGACGCATGACTAGGTCCTCCAACAACTAAAAGGTCGTGCCTCTCCCTCTGGGATTTAAATTTCCTCTGCGAATGGCAGCGTCTTTTGCCACGTAAAATTTAATTACCACCTAGGGCGTCAATACACAAAAGCACTATTTCAAAAAAAAAGAAAGTTTTATCGTTCCAAGTTCGTGGCGAGTTCACTCATACATTATTTATAAATACAAGCACTTCTCAAAAATTCATTTTCAAATTTAGTGCACGTTTTCCATTTATTTTTCAGTCATAAATGTGGCAAAATACTGTTCCTCGACCTGACATAAGAAATATCTGCTCCAATGGTTGAACTATATAAAAAAACGTCGGTCTCTGGTGCGATTTTTTTAAATACAATTGGAAAGAAAGAGAAACTAACGGGAGAAGTCACCGAATAGTCTTAGAGACCATTATGCAAGATCTCCTCTACCGCTCCTCTTCTGTACAGAGGGAGTTCCTCTTCTGCACGTTGATGAGAAAGTTGAATTATTTGATAAGTTTTATGAGTAATAAAATCATTCTAAACGGAGGGGTGTCTGATGGTTTTAACACATTGATTTTTGGGTTCTTGATGTTTTATAGACACTCTGTCGTCAACTACCTGCTTGAAGCCAATTAATTGATTTTAAGCTCTGTGTCTTAATTTCCTGAGACCCTCAGTTCATGTCTAAAGTAAGCAAGATTTTCGCATTCAACCAGAAACTGCAAGATAACTAATACGAGAATTGCAAATTTCATTGCAGTTAGTTTCTTTACCACTATCATGACCGTAAAAGTACTGGACACACACATTATATACAGACATTATACACATTTGACAGACGTAAGTATATATATTTAGATATATAATATATTACGTCTTTCAAACTAATAAACAAACTAATTATACTAAGCAATTTATCTTACATGAATTCTTCACTGCATGGAAAAAATAGAATTGTGATGTACTCCATAGGATCTAAACGTGTAGCAAACCAATATCTACATTCTACTTAATCTAGATCGCAAAAAGGGGAGAGGATACAAATTGGCAACATGTTTTAAACATGAAATTTTGACAATATCCGGAGACTAAGTAAATAGTATGTTGGAATTTTAGGAATGTTAGTTTTTATTGAGCAGAATAAAGAATAAAAAAACTCCAATATAATTATATTTTTAATTTAAACAAAAGGATTCTTTACATATTTGGAATACACAAAATTGATGCGTACCAATTTCAGTAAATACATTTGTTTACCGAGAAAATTTTTAATTTTGGGTTATTAAAGGAAGAATTTTAAATTATATTTCTTGAAAAAAAGGAGGCGTTCTCTTAAACCATGGAGAAACATGTGATATTTAGATCATCAACCGTGGTATCCTCAGTTTCTGTTAGTACGAATATCTAAAAAATAATCTTATTTTCACGTACTTATTTCTAAAAAAAAGTAAAATTACTTTAGTTTAGTAGCAAATAATACAAAGTAGATAAATAGTATTTAATTGTATAGGATTTTATGTGAAAAAAAATGTAACCTTTGTTTTCAAAAAACGCGTATTTATTCTCTGCGATTTACTCGAGAAAATATGACTTTCATAAAATGTATTTTCTTTTTTAATAATATACATTCTTATACGGGCTATTTTTTATTTCTCACATTTTTTTAATATTAAGACATTCAGAAACCAAGTGGTAAATTATCCCCCGCAATTTGTGTGATTAGACTGGACCATGTGGTGAATTTGTGAAGAGATCTGGGACACACACCCATCTGGTGCTAGAAGCCAAGAAAAAAGAACCAGCACATGGGAGACACTCCAGGGTAAACGTGCATGGTTGTTGATATTCTTTAAGTTTCCGTCGCGCGGAGTAAAAAAATTGATGTTTCTCTGAGGTCCTTATAAAGACAGCGAGTAACAAGATCAAAACGCTGGTTATTACGTAGTTGTGGTGGAGTGAACCATAGAGTCTGCGTTAGTGTGTAAGCGTTGTTAGTGTCATCGTATTGACGCGGACAGAAAGCCTCATGAAGAACAAAATTATGCTATCAGCGTCTTTGTGATGGATATACAGGAGTTGCGGGAAACGTGCAGCACTGGTGAAGTTTATTTTGCTCGAATTTATGACACATTTATGGCCATGTGCCGCCGATCAATGTTCAAGCGAGCTCGTCTACTGAGAGTCCGTTGGAGAGAAGAGCCGCGAGAGAAGAATCAGAAAATGAGTAAAGCGGGACGAAGATTTTAAAATAGGCAAATGTGCTAGCTTCAAGTTTTACATGTATATGATTAGAATATTGCACCTCTATCAGGAAAAAGATGTGATTTAGTTCTTTCCCGAATAAAAGTATTCTTCAATGAAGACCATACCCAAAAGCAAAATATACAATTGCCGTGGAAGAAAATTGTAGTAAAAGTTATGGAAAACGAAATTTTGACGAAATATAAAATTCACCATGCTAATAATGAGTACGTGTGCATTCATATATATGTGACAAAGATAATTCAATGAAATTAGCATTCCATCGAGTTTTTTTTTCTAATATATAACATTAATCCATTACGATGCATTGAGATTTTTGCTTTTTCGTCTCTTTCAGTACTCTACCGATTCTCTTAACTGAAGGACAAATATCGGTGCATCGATGAAATTAGAATATATGAAAGTTAATTCACAACGATAGGAATAAATATGTAAAATGGTTTATCATATAACCAGTTCACACATTAATATAGTAAAGAAAGGGAGGTATCAGATGAATTCATGTGGCGCAGTAACTCACAATTTTGGAACCCGTCCCCACAATCCAATGCGGACACTCGTCGCTCACGCCTGGGAATAAAGCAAATGTTTATTTTTGATCAACAACCATGACTGAACTTTTCATTTTCAGCTTTCGAAGACAAATAAAGAAGAAGAACGCACTTGAATAAATTTTCCCATTGAATCTAAAAAAATATGGAAATTGATTCACTATTTATGCCCCTCAAATATAACGCACCAGTTACAACTAAAGGAATACATTAAGTTATTCTTGGCAAACGTAAAATATAACAGTTGAATTCAGGAGTACTGGAGACGATAGAAATTTCTTCCCATCCAGAAGTAAGAAGTGTAACAGACATAATATTAGGATCAACTTGTATTTCATCCCTCGGTTCCAGCATTTGTTCTTACATTCACGATACAAAATACGAAGTAACACGTATGGTACAAAGGCTCTAATCACCTTGACGTTGGCGGTCCTAAAACCCCAATTAAAGAAAAGCACGTATGGTACATCTAGGGGCTATGCTGGTACAAAAGATGTTGAGAGTGGTGGAAATTGGGGGGTACAACAAAACCATCGGGAATATTACAAGATAAACCAAAAAAATGTATCTTAAAACATCATAAACCGGTCCCTTCACCCTACAAGTATATTCTACCGGAAGCATTCAACATTTGTCACGTTAATATATATATAT
>NNCF01125882.1:1525906-1589873 GCA_002313205.1 Laupala kohalensis | reverse complement strand
TGGGTTTCACAAGTTGAATGAGAATGGTAGACGGGCCCGAGAGGCGAACGGGATGGCGCAGTCGGTAGGCGCATGAGCGCGTAAAGCTCAAGGTCCCGGGTTCGAATCCCGGTCCCGTCTCCCATTTTCATTCGACGTAACATGATTAACCATTTTCTATAATAAACTTTTCGACTTTCTTTCCCCTTCTATTTTTCCTCCTATCTCCTCAAACTTTTTTTAACTGTTTTGCTTTTCCTCAAAATCCCTTTCATTCTTTTAACATCTCTCTCTAATCTATTCTCTGGTGTAAACTTTTTCTTGTTCTTTGTATAACACTTCCTCGACTGACTCAATAATCCTTATACCACAACTTCCACCAATTTGTTATCCTTTGCCAGTTATTCCGAGTTTTGGACCTATATATTGGACACTGAGCAAATATTTAGCTGCCCGTGGACAAGAAACAAACATGCATCAACGGTCTTCCGGTCTTCCGGTCTTCCACCTTCCGATTAAATGGACGACTTTTCGCTGAATTATTTGTATGTTGTTGGTCCAATGGTATATCCACTCTCCACATACGTCGGACGATATATAAGGATTTTCCCTTTACTATTCATATGAATGTTAAAGGACGAAAGAAGTCGTGTCTTCCTCACTATTGAAGTCAAAGTCTTGTTTCCAAAGAATTTGGTGTACAGCAACCAGACATGTCCACTGTTATTGTCCATAACGCAGATTAAACGGGACAGTAAACATCAAAGAAGAAATTTTAGAAGAGACGTCAAATTTAGAAGCTCAAGAAACTTATGAATCACCGCCGAGTACTCGTCATCCCTCAAAAACTGCTCCCGTCCGAAACGGAGCGTGATTTTGACCCAATAGAGAATGAAGTGATCGCAACGTTTCGAGTTCGCGAAGGGTTTCTCATACCCTTCCCGCCTCCTTCGCCGGGATGTACCCTCCGCGCCTCGCTCACCATTGTAGTCGTTCCAGCTCATCTGCTGCGAGATATGAGCACGACCGTGTCGGAAGCGAGGCACGCAGCTTGGGTCGGGACCTCGCTCGAGGTGCGAGGCTTGCAAAAGGCGAAGCTCAGGAGAAAGACAGAAAAGGGTGTGGGCAAAGAGGAGGAGTTGAAGACCGCTGATACCACGAACGCGTGAGAATAGTGAAGAGAATAAAGATTCCGCTAACAACGGATTCAGAAGCGAGGATGCGGCAAAGGACGGACAGAAGTCGTGAAGGGAGTGCGAAGGTCCAGAGAGCGCATACCAGCCCTTGAATCGCTGCTCCAGCACAATCGTAGCTAAACAGCATATATCTTTCAGCACTACAAGAAGATTTTACAGGATTAAGCACCGGATTTCCGTTCGCTAATTGCTGTTTGTTAGCGGCCAGAGTCCGGGAGTCCCCGAGCCAGGACGTGGAGAGAGAGAGCGAGTCCAGTGGTTTTCTGAAGGGTTAGGGACGGAGCGGGAAACGGTGGGGCAGTCGGTCTCCACAGTGAAGGCGAGGGAAGTGGGGAAGGAGAAGCAGGTCCCGCCGGGTCGTCCGGAAGGAAGAAAGGAAGGAAGCTCGGCGCGCTCGCGGCGGCGGCGTCCCGACAACGGCGAAGTGGCGCGCCGTCGCCTCCTCCTACCTCCACGAACATGGCGACACGGTTGGGGACGGGAGACGTCGCGACGCAAACGATCCACGCCGTTCATTATAATTATCGCTTCGTCGGCGCGTTGCTCGCGACGCGAGGCGCGACCCGCGGGGTCGCCAGTGCGCTGCTGCTGTTGAATGCGCCTCCTGATTGGTCGAACGCCGCCGGCAGGCACATGAATAGTGCCTAATACGCGCGCGCCCGCGCCACACCGCGCAGCGCCTTTCGTGTCCCGTCGCCGTGCGCGCATTCATAGAGTGAGGACCGCTAATGCGGCAGCTGGGAGGGGATGGACGCGACGAATTTGCTTACTATGGACCTATTGCTTCTATCCACTTCAAGCCACTGCAACTTCACTCATTCATTAATTAATTTATGCGTGACTACAGCAGGAATAGCACTCATTCCACACCAGCTGTTTAAAGAGTGGCCCTAGTAGTGACGTCATTCCATACCAACTAAGGGCTCTTTGTCTTCGGGCAATAATACAATGCTTTTTAAATACTAGGTGTCTTAGTAGGAACGTTCACCTTAAAAACCTTCAAATCGGATGAAGATATCAAACTATGGTTTCCAATAAAATAAGTTGTGTTATGGAGATAATAAATTGATATATCAAATGATTTGTAGCCATTTTTCGGTTCAGAGATACTGACAATCTGCTCTCCATGTATGGAATTATCCATACTTCATTACTGCTTTCAATCCCAAAAAAAGATGAATACCAAGTTATAACATTTATTGAATCTGAATGGAAAACATCAGTGTTACAGCGCCACAAATATTTCAACATATCTACGAAGTAAATGAGCGATTCATCGAGACGCCCGAAGACATCAACCTGACGCAATGCTTGGTCATTCTATATCCATTTATTACATTCGAAGTGGTTAAAAAATTCGCGGAGCTGATATTCTGTTGTTGCTCACTCAAATTCAATGAATGTAATATGTTTGTATTTGTATTTTCTTGGGATTTAAAGTAACTCCATTTACAAAACAATAAATGAGTAGCTATCTCTGTACCAAAATAATCTGAATTCACATTATTAGCCCTATACTCATCCTATTGAAAACTGCGCTTCAATATCTTTATCCGTTTAGGAGACATCTGATATGAACGTTCTAATTGACTCAATTTGTGCAATTTATTTTTTAAACGTATAAATGAAGTCAATGTATTCTACTAATACAACACTACCCTAGTAGCGGAGAGAACATGAGGGTCTCGGAAAGTCTTTTGAAGAAATGTTGTTTGTCTTTTCGACGACAATAGTGCTGCGGAAAAGCATCACGCTAAAGAATTTTCTAGTCACACCTTACAAGATAGCGCTTTACAGTAATTAAACTAACTTACCCATCGCTACCTGATTTAGTGAGAACTATTTGAAGTAACTGTAGGGAGAACAAGAGAATACATGCGTAATCCATTCCTCTCTCAAGAATAGAACGGGATATCTGTCATGCCACATACCAGACGCATAATTCCTGGGTTATGGATTAAGATACTGCCACCCGTCGGCCGAATATTTTATACCAATCCCAGTTATCTAAATTCTAATCTCTCTCATAAGATTCCACATAACCCACCTCTTACTGTTGAGAATTAGGTAGACTTGCCATTGAACTAATTCAAGATCTTCTCAGGCTGTTCTCATGCAAAAGTGTACTTAAAACGTACTTTATCTTAAGGCTGTTTGAACGAAAGAAAATATGAAATCAAACTTACTTTTAAAACGTTTTGTGAAAAAATCTTACTTTAAAAAAATATTTTAAAAAATTAATCAAGTTCAAAATGTAAATGTTGTTGTTGAATTTCAAATATCCCTGCCCTAGGTCAATGCCCAGATCGCTTGGGTGGAAAACTGTAATTCCGCACAATGATGGTGACTGCACTGCTTTGCGAACACCGAGAGGTTGCTGGAGAGTCAAGAGAGAGAAAGTCCTCTCCATGTTCCCTCGCCACTCCCGATTTCCGAGTGGTACATCGCTTCTCCTCGGCTGCGAACGAGACATGGCCAAACGGGTCGCGGAGGGGCAAGGAGGGACGACAGAATGGGTTGGGTGCGACGGGAGAGCACCAGATGCCCGAACGTCCGAGTGTTCACGGAGCTGGAAGGGGTTCCTGTGCAACTACTCCAGTTGCGCTGCCAAGCGACACGGCCACTTAAATCTCTCTACAGCTAGATCTCTGCATCTAAGTGTGATGGTATGACTAAGGAGATGGCCGAGATGTCGCGAGGGATATTAAGCACTGCGAAAGATTTGCAAGAGAAATGCTTCATGGTAAATACGTCTATGTCTTTACACGGAATGATTATTGACATTTGTTTTTGAGATGTATTTTCTTCATTTCCAAACACAGTGATGTTGACAAGTTTTCAACATATTTATCTTGAGTCATTATTGAACATCATTAGCAAAATAATTTTGGAAATAAAAATATTGTAAAATTTTGAATGATACATCTCTTATGTATTCTAATTCTCTGGTCTTGACCTCACAAAAAAAAGAAAAAAAGAGTTGTTTCTATAATAATCCCGGAAATATATACTATTTTGCAGTAATGTCTTATAACTTAACCTTTTACGTTTCTGGCTAGTATTATACTTTTTCGATTTTTAATTAAATTAACTTACATTAGCTTAACTAGAAAAATCTCTTTGTATCTCTCATAATTTAAAATAGTGGTTTGCTCGTAAATACAAAATATACCTTGAAAACGATTCAAAGCGTTTAGTTTATAACTCAGGATAAAAGTAATTTTGTTTTGCATTTGAAATAATCGACAAATCAGAAAGATGTGTGGTAATTCATAATATCAAACTGTTATTTGATTCATTATTTTCTTTTATTAATATTTAAGCTTTATACTATTTAGTGATTCAGAAAAAATTAAACTGGAACAAAAACTACCGTTCCAGTAAAAAATTTGAGCTGAATGCATGGAATATGATTAACATGATTTACAGGGAAAGAAATACTCTGAGAATAAAATAAAATTTTTACATTAAGTTTTTTGGAAAATGAGATACTATATTGAATATAGTTGTCATGTAATGATGCTATATTAATTATAAAATGAGGGGCGGGACCGCGGCTCGAGGGTCGACCGTGGTGAACCACTATTTACGAGATTGTGTGTAAATGTATGTCAGTTACATTTTCTTTTCTTTCGACCATCTACTTTGCCCTTTCATCAATTTTTGGATGAAGAAAATGATTGTCTGATCTAGTATGATAGTGAGAGACAAATAATAAAAAAAGTTAATTCCAGAAACTGCATCAAGTATGGAGATGCAAATAATTTGCTACGTCTGGTGAAAATTGTAAACTGAAGAATTAGAATGAAAAACTATTAATTGACATCTCGTTTCCATTTTTTAATATTTTTCTTTGACGCAAGCTCTTTTAACCGAATATCGAACATCTTCAGGTACTAACAATGTCGTATTATGGTGATTATTGAATTTAGAGAACTGAATCCACCGCAAAAGAACTCAATACAACTTTGATACATTATTTTCGTGTCAAACAATTAAACAATTCGGTGAAGATGGTGTTCTTCTCATGAATACAAATTAACATACATTTTCAGATATTTTAAAAAATAACAGGAGAATATTATTAGAATTTTTTATCCACTTGAACGTGATTTTGGTAAAGGAACCAAATGCCATAGAAATAAATCAATTCAATCATAGATAAAACCGATGATTTAGAGAAACAGTTATCTCTCGACGTGTTAAATTCTGATGAATCAGCTATTGCATGAGTCCCACAGGATCTTCCACCTATCTGAGAGCTTGATAATCTGTACGCAGGTACGAGCAGCGTGAGGTATTATGACCATAAAAGCAATTATGCTGTACGAACCTGCTCGTACTGAAACATGGCAAAGATGAAGAAACCATTCCAATCCAATTTAAACTGTAGCAAGAAACATGCGTTTCGCGAGGTCTGAAAGAATCTTGGAACTGTCATTTCTTTTCAGTTTACTTCTCCGCTTCCGAGGAGTTCGAACAATTCGTTCTCGAAGTTTACAGTTGCGATTCAGTCGAGGAAGCTGCGAGTTTTCGGACTAGGCATTCATGATACTCTGGAAAGATTTCTCAACAGAACTCTTTATACTCACTACGGAGCTGGTAAAATTTCAGATATTTGAGAAAGGATACAACATCCCCTCATGCTTTAAATTAATAGATGCAAAATGTTGAGAGCGTATGTATTGAGAAAGAAGTGACAAAAATTAATTTAAAATGTTCAACAAAGTCATAATTTTGAGAAGAGGCAAGAACACATAATGTTTGCCTTCGTAATAATGCTCACATCCACCCACGCAGAAATAGCCGACGCTGAGCCGACTTAACGATCGTCGCGATTTGTCTCGACGTTGGATCACCCGAAACTTGAAGTCGAGACGACGAAACTTTGCTGCGTTCGACGTTCTCTCGACGTTCAGAAGCTATACCCTGCTGGTATTTTGAGTTTTTGAAGGTTAATGCTGCCATGTACCAATTGTTATTTTTAGTAATGTTATTTTCAATTATATTGATCTAATAAGAATAAATTCAAGTGTCTTTAAGATCTTTTTCAATATTTTAGACAGGATTACTACGTGTACACTGCTCATGGTACCAATAATAATAATAAATTTATTGTCAAAAAAACAGTTACAAACTTCGTATGACCACGTGGAGGACTATAAACTAATTTACTCTCCGGAAGCAATCAAGGGATCATCACATCAATTCTGAACACGGGCCCTAAGACGGATGCGAATTGAAAATTTCAGCACACTCCTTAGATAGGAATAAAAAAGCTAACTGCTAGTTATAATATCAACAGAATACCAACAAATTTGTATTTAATAAAGCGCAAAAAAAATGGTCACAAGTAAGTAATATTATCGAACTCTAGATTATTCACAATGTATTGTTTATAAATCGTACTCATTAAAATAACTCTAAATTCGAGATTAATTATTATAATAGACCGCTGCCCCTATGCAAGAGCATAGAGAGCCTGTGTATAAAATCCACCATGAGAAGGAAAACCGAAGAAAACCCCTGACCAGGATCATGTTACAGAATTAATGTACTCAATATCACTAGTGGCGATTAGGGAGGGGGCGTGGGGGACCTGCCGCCCTCCCCCACTATTTTAAGGAAAGATAAAAATTTCATTTTAACCGTCTAAAACTCGGAATCATAAATAAGAATTACACCGTTTCCTTGATGTGGTAATCACCAATTCTCTCTCCTTTGATTTATTTCATTATTTAAATCATACATTCATTTTAATGAAATTTGTCAATTTGATTCCCAATCGCCGCTACTGCTCAATATTGTCAAGTTAGAGTACAGATAAAACTAAACATAATTGAATTCTAAGAAAACAATAACTTGAAGGAAAAGTTTAGAAATTTAATCATTTGAAAATCCTAGAGCGATGATGTGATAAAGGACAAGATCAACTGACGTATTTAATACTAAAAAGAATAATTTAAAAAATAAACATTTGATGGGAAATAGGAACCCGTTTTAATTTTTATTAAAATCTACGAATTCTTTTCTTTAAACTTTAAATTTTCTTCTTACATTTTATCTTGCTCCTAAAAACGGAAATGCGTATTTTTTGTATAATATAAATATTTTATACATCATTAAAACTGCTAATTTGCGACTAGGCTGAATTTTCTCTCTCATTTTAATGTCCTCACACCTTCAGCAGTTAATTGTGGAGTAAAGTCAGATCATCCATTTACTGGGTTATTTTGCTTCACGTGCAAACCATCAGAGATGCCAATAAGCATGAATGTGCGTGAAGAAATCGCGATATGAGAGTGTCGCAAACGCCATGAAGAAACAAGGGGTGTAGAGATTGGAGGAGTAGATAGTAGTGAACAGGAAAAGAGTTGAAAATGTAAGAGGAAAATGGGAGTGCGAGAGGAGGTGAGGATAGATATGGAGAAGGAAATAGAGATGGGAGAGAATGCAGGAGAGACTCTGTATTGAAGATGGGTGGACTTCGAGATAAGGTGTGCGAAAAGAGTTGCGGATGAGAACGGACGTAACATCGAATAAGCGCGTGAGGATAAGGTGAGGCATGAGGGCGAGGACAGGCGTGAGAATGAGACAGAGGGAAAGGTCGAATGAGGACACGAGGCAAGGGACTCGGGATGCGGCGGACGCAATTGGCGAGAGCGTCAGCTCGGAACAAATCGCGCACGCCTCATGCTCCGGCGATAAAAGCCGCACCGCTTTTCATAACGCAGCTCCTTCGCGCAAAACACTTCTGACGTAAAACCTTTCGGACCGGAAAAACGCCTAGCGCTAACCTCTATAACTGCTGCTCCTCAATCAACACACCCGGAAACGGAATGTGAATTATTTTGGAAAAGGCGCTTAAGTCGTTTAAGAAAACCAACGAAAGGCTAACCGCAAGCGCAACGGAGCGAACACAGAGCGGCGCTTCGCGAGGTTTCCGCGAGCGGCGGAGAGGAGGGAGGCACTCAAAGAGCGCCGCCAAAGTGAGAGTGGGATGGCGCCGGCGATTAAGCTATAGTTGCATCCCGCGCCTGCTCTTCTCTTCGCCTCCAGCACTACCCACCCCGAGCACAGTGGCGCATGCAACCGGCCGAATGAAATATTTAAACGCGGCCATATCTAGTTGCCGGTTCCGTTGGAAATTTTCGCCGTGTTTTTTTCACTCCGTTTGAAACAGAGCCGCCAGCGGCTGCCAAGTAACGGTCGACGCTAACAACAACTAGAGACCTTTATATGAAGAAAAGCAAAATTCGAACAAAATTCCTAGGAGTATCGAGTAGATTCTCATACTTCGGAGGATCTTCTGAGCGCACATCATCATCTAAGAGGCACTCAGGATGCCCAAAACGGTCGTCCTTTGATTTTGTTTACGTTGGTTTCTCACAAGAAAGGAAAATGAAGTTAGTGATTATGACTCAGTGAAAATGTAAAACCTATCCTAACTCTTAACGTGTCCTGACTCACGGCAAAGAGACCAATATGGCTGACTATTCTCACCACACTGGGAGTGTTTCAGCGGACCCATTTATATGACGCGACGTCCACGTCGCTTTTCTCTCATATAAAGAACTCTAACAACCACTAACGCCTGCCCACCTCACTTCGACCTGGTCCGTCGCACTCCCTTCTCCACTCACCGCACCTGTTTATGTGAGGGAAACGGGCTGAAGAAATCGCCGCCACCAATTGCCGAGTGACCGTTCATCCCTGCAGAAGTGGAAACCCAATTTTTGTATTGTCTTCCCGCGGCGTTGCTCACTGAGCGGATGGAGCTCCTAGGTTCTATTGTCCTCCCGGCGGGCTTCGCTCCGCGGGCGGCATCTAAGTGGTCGCGGCGGCGGCGCGCCTGAGACGCGCGCCAAATGGAGCGAGTCACTCGCTAACGGGCGGCCCAAGGCGGCAGCGGTGACCCGTGGGAGGGTGGGGAGCGGGGACGGAAGACCGTCGGCAAAGGCGAAGGATGTGGCGGGAGATCGGGCAAACGGGGAAAACGGGACACTTGGAGAAGAAAAGCGAGGAGGAGACACTTTGCACGCGGCAGTGGAAGGGTAGATATGTGGAGGAAGAGGCAGGGCGGGGGCTAAGACGAGCGGTGAGAAGTTGGAAGGTGAGGACGACGCGGGACCGAGGAGGAAGCAAAGAGAGTCGGAGTTCAGCGACTGAAGTAGAAAGCGAGAGGATACGCGGGTGGGAATGGGGACGTCGAGGGACCGTGCACGTGCTCGCCTAGGGCACACAGTGGAACGGAATGCTATTCCATCTGGACAGTTATTTTTCTGCTGAATTCAATCCAAATAAGTGAGGCACACAAAATGGAAATTTGAAAGATTATTATTTTCACGAAATCTTTGAAGTAATTTCCCGATAATATTTAACTAAAAACAATTTCACGCCTCGCATAGTTGCGTCGAATTTTTTTATTATTAATACATCTTGAAAATAATTCAGAAGTAATTGAAATAAATATTTAATATGTAGGGTTGCATCTTGATGAAACTGAAAAAAATGTTTTTGTTCTTAAGAGCATTATAGTAAACCTTATACTAAATATGAATGACATAATCAAAACATATTTTGTTGCCCTTAAAATCACTTAACTTCCTCGGAACGTATTTTCATAAGTGCATAAATATTGATAGACTACCTTAAAGCAGTTTCCGTTCTGATAAAAATTGTAGGGAATTAAAATAGCTTACATTGACATATTTTTATTTGAATCACTAATGAAATCATCTTCTAGTTCGATTGTGTCTACCTAGAGCGAACTCTGCCCCACTGTGGGAAGCTCACGTCCTCTACCGGAGGGAGGACGTTCACCCCCTCCTCCTTCCAAGCCCACGTCTTCACGAGGCGCTAACTGTGGCCTCCGCACAGTCCGATGAGCAGAGTTGCTACGCCTGGGTCGAGAGGACAATGAGTCTGCAGAGAAGGTGAGGAAACTTCCTTCCAAAAGATGGGATCTCAGACATCTTGCTCCGATATGGGAATGTAAAATTACCTCTTTCTACCGCGGACGTGCCCCAGGGTTTATTGCGTGGTGTGCTACCATATATTAAAACCACACTCCATCAGTTGTTTGCATCGGGTATTACGTACTGCCATCGTAGAGCGTTATAGTGGTAATTCACGATGAACATTCGTCGGGAGATCTCCTGTTGAGTAATGGGAAACATTTACAACTTGTCCCGTTTTAATATCCAAACACGACAACCCGAGATTGCAGTGAAATGAACGGCCTGCAGAGCGATGACCAGTTCTTTAACTACATTTAAAATCAAATACTTGCTGTGTGGAAATGTCGTAGGGCAAAGATACTGGTGCTCATAAAAGTCTGCAAGTTTAAATGTAAACTTAAAATGAAGAGCTAAATGGAGTGCTGGTAAGAGGCACGTAAAGCTAATAGTTATGTCAGAGAAAAAACAGTCAACCAAAATGACAGAATTGTTATTCATTGGAATACAAAAACTGAGTATGTATGAAAAATACACGAGGTTTAGTTTTAGCAAAAATAAATATTAATAGAAGTACTACAGAATAACAGTGTGAACATAAATCATGATCATAAAGAAGCATACACAGGTGTGTTTATGTCCCACTTACACGTTGACATTATAGTATGTTGGCTGTCCTGTTCGTGTGAAAAGTCAAAGTTTCTAAAGTGCACCTATGGGAATCGCAGAGGGTAAAGTTCCTCAATTACTAAGCCTCGTTCTTTGAGGAGGCGATGTAGCCAGCATTTTGCTCCGGTCGGTTTGAACCCCGAGGTAGACCCAATATTAATTTCATAGAAATCTGAGTAGGTTTGGGAATCAATCTGGACATATGAGGAAAAATCTCATACTTTACCGCGTATCGACACCCACCAGGTGTTCAGCGTTCTACTCATTGTGTGAGAAAGAGGAATTCGATTTTGATATCTTTGGATTATGATTTTATCATCTTGTCATTCCTATGACCCCGCACATGTTTACTATCAACTAAAGAAAGGTTTATTATATAGTCATTAAACTAATTTAACCTGAAAACTTACATTACGCCATTGCCTTTACTAGTATAATTAATTTAATTCTGTCTTTCATTCATATCGAACGTTAGGAATTAGTGTTGGGTTTCATCACAAATACAAAGTAATTTGTGAGAAATACGATTCCTCTCTTCTACTCCATCAATGTAAGTAAGAAAATAAATTCCGGAACAATCGTCATTTTTTTCTTTTGAGTTTCAGTGGACAAAAAGCAAAAACTTTGAAATAAACTTCTACTTCCCTTCTCCAGACTTCTATGATCAGTGGTCCTGGAGTAATAGGACGAAGCCTTGACTCAAGAAACGAGCAATTGTACGAGGTATGATTATTTTACTTAGTAGACCCATGACACTAAGTACAAATGTTCCCTTTTTATACAAAAAGTAAAACATTCTCATTTTTTATCATAGGTTATGATAATAAATTAAAAGACTTTTTATATCATTTAGACAATTTTGGTGACGCATCATGAAAATCCCTCACGTTTGTATTCACATTCAGTTTTGGTAACCGGCACGGGTACAAAAAGTAAGTACTTCAGTGGCTTTGTCAATACTCAGTGCTGTTATTTAATTTTCTTAATACTCGGGGTTCTTTTTCAAATTTGGTGGTATGTTAAGAATAATGCTAATATGAAACAACGTCTGGTGAAATAGTTTCTTCATTATGACTTTACACAATACGACGTATTTCGGTTGAGTAATTTTGGAGAAAAAGCAGTGAAATGTATTAAATGAATATTAATTCACGGATTTTCGAAAAATTAAATATCAAGAAAATGTTTCCTACGTAGAGGATTAAATATTCTTATGGAATACTTTGAACTAAGGAAATAAAAAATAAGGAATTTACTTTTGAAAGAGTGCAAAAAATTAAAGGTACAAATTTCACAAAACGTAATAAGATAATTAAAAATTTACTAACTTTATAGAAATGCAAATTCGAGGACATTTGACGCTTTGCTTAAAAATAAGCAAAATTAATTTTCACGAAATATGCAGAAAATATTTATCAACTATTTCAAGAAGTACATTAATAAAACATTCAAAAACTTGGTTCGGTTACCTCAATAATGTGAAAGATACGAAAAATTCACAAGTTTTGTTATTATATTTGAAAAGTGCGATAAAGAACTGGTAAAAGTGTCTCACGATACACGTGTCACAGAGCGAGGAAAAATGTGCATGGAAAACGAATGTATGTGAATCAGTAACAAGCTACAATAAAACATGTCATAACTACTTATATGTGAAGCAACGCATTATGTTTCAAACGAGGATCGGGTGTATTGGGTTTTCTAAGTATTTTAGCTGTATGACAAAATTATATTCGTCCAGTTATTGATATGTCCAAAATCGACGAGGTAGTCCCGTCTGTAGGAATTACATACTCTTAGTATGTTTCCTTGTCTCTGCGTCTGTGAAACAATCTGCTTCGAACAATCCAGTTCACATTAGTACATCGTGTGAGCCGTGGACCCGAATTGCATCTCTCCAGAGCTCGTGAGCTCGGGTAGGAACTATGTCTGCCGGGGATGAAGGCTGGTTATTTGTGTAAGAGCGTGCTCCGGTCATTGCCGCAAACGACAACCTGGGTATACTAATCTGCGGATTTACTCGTGTAAACAGGTATCCGAGTATGGGAATAAACAGGATTATCTCAATAAACTGAAAATGTAGACATGGTACTACGGTCGTAACAAAAGAAATGATCTAAATCGAACTTGCAATACAGTGAGAGTCGTAAACTGATCGATGGAGTGGATACTTAAAAACTGTGATGGATATCAATGTTTTGTTTAAAAAATGGAGGTATGGTTTCGAATGACGACCAGAATAGGAACAGAAAACTCAATCAGATCTCATATACTTATTGAACTGAAACTTGAACCAGAATATTTTTTTCGAAATAATCGAGACCCGGAATCGAAATTGAAAAGACGGGGTTCTGTGACTTCGGTTTTGTTACTATCTAAAAGTATCAAAGGACTACATGTCGTAAATTGCACTGGATTTCAACCGTCCTTAATTTTCTTAGATCGAAAGTGTATGAGCGTACATTGTATGATTATTAAAAAATGGAAATTTAGATTACACGAATTGGCCTAGTTGTACTAATTATACTACAAACGTCCATTATGTAATCAAGAATAATTAATAATGACTAAGAACCTTCTTCGGACGACTAATATAAAAACACAATAAAAATACATTAATCGCAAAAAAAATCGTACGTCATAATTTGTTTATTCAGATTGCATGATTTCAGAACAAAACATTATTCGAATTTTATTATAAAAATTAAAAAATGCTGGGTTAAATCAAACTTTCCTCCTTTGTTTCTTTTGAACAAAAAATGATTTTTTTGATTCTAGGACCGCTTCTAGTTCCACAAATAATATTCATGTAGGTACTCGTACCAAACTCAAATCCATATTTTGATTCGGGTCCAGTAATTTAATTTAATTGACTGTTTGATGGGCCTGTTATAGAACCATTTCATGGAATGCCACTATCGTATTGTTCCATTCACTTCTGAGCAAGGTTATGGACCCTTGCGCGAAAGTCTGAAGCACTAATGCACTAAAGCGATGATCTGCGCGTACTATATTCTGGAACCACATGATTAATTTTCTACGTTTTAAATTGTGAGATTTAAAAAAATATTCTTCAAGTTTCTCAAAGTTATTGAGGCAAATGAAAATAAAAAGAGCGAACTCTAGTATTGAGGGGTAATATATTTATTGTGATGATCACTGAAAAAACAATTGTAATTTGCTTTTTGTACTTGTAAAATGGTTAAATAAAAATATCCGTTTACTTGGATTTAGTATGTGTAATTTTGTTTTATTGTAATTCATATTTACACCCCTTTGGTAGAAATATTTATTTTGTCCTCATGATAGTTCTAGGTAAGATTTAGGAAGACAAATGTAATTCCAGATTTTTTTGTGTTTAAGACAGTATACTAATAGTGTCACGAGTCTTCAATCTGACAAGGAGATGAAAAGGCAGTTTGCGTGATTCATTGTTGTGTTTTCTACAAGAATATTGAAAGACAAAAGTTCAAAATTCTTCAAACAATTAAAGGTATTATCAACGTAATAACATTTTTTAAATATCATTATCAACGTAACCATATTTTTTACTTCAGAATGAGTATATCTTAGGATTTTGGAATATGTATATCGGTTGTTATTTCGTTATGTGGATATTAAATATGTTATTCGCTTTTATGTGGTCGTTACGGACCTCTTCCAAATGTATAGTGTCTAGTAAAACTCATTGCGGAAAGTGTCTACACGGACTCTTGATTTTTGTCCCTCTTAATGGGTTGGTCTATGAAGTGTGGTTTTGATTACCTATACAAGAGTGTTGTGCACGCCTAGAACTCACAATGTCGACGAAACCTATGACAACGGTTATTACTAGATTTCAGCAAACTGTGACTCCACTCACTGAAGTATATTTGTGTGGCAGTCCGCAATTCAGTTCTCGTTGAGGGAGGTATGCAATAATCGTTCATCCTACTCCTGCTCTAGAAAATAAGCGTCAGTTATCATAAGCATGAAATTGCGTTTGACAAAGTGAAAATCAGTCTCGTTACAGCTCATTTCACGCAGAGGATGAGCAAAGTCGGAAATGCGTTTTACCGCACAGATTCGCCCATTTGTAGAGCAAAATACTCGGCGTCAGGAACTACACGTAAGCCGAGAGCCTTCCGTTGGCGTGCATGACTCGTAAGTTAAAAAATAAGTTAAGAATTTATTAAATGAAGTGTATGTGATGCTTATAATCAGATACGCACAGAATCAAAGTAGTAATGATTTTCTCCCTGAGGATGATTTTAAATAAGCTGTCCTTAAATAATTAACCAGAAAAAGAACGAAATACTTCTACTCCCCGATACCCAAAAGTAATTGTGGAACATCTATAGGTTATACAATGAAGTTAATGAGAAAAAGAAAATTAAATAGAGAATATTTTCATGAATTATGGTGAACCAATAGCTGTTCAACAAATTTTAACTTTGATTTCGTATGATTAATATAGCGTGTCACTAACTTTTTCCCAAAAATATTGTGCTTAGTCACAAAATTCTTCATGTGAAGCTATCGAAACTGACCCATTCGAATTTTGTCACTGTCCAAAATGGAGTAAGATATTTCATACTTTCCAAGAAAAACTTAACTAAGGTGGTCGGTATACTCTCATCGGTAACTCCCCTTCCATAATAGGAACTTTGACCATATTACAAGAACGTATATAATTTGATTCAATATATTGATCAACTTTTGACAAAATTAACAAATATGGGTCAAAATATTTCATTAAAAAATATTTCTTTTGATAGAATGTAGAATATTAAAATTTTAAATTTAAGCACGTTATTGTTTTTACTCCTCGTCACGAGTAAAGTGATGACGGGGGATCTTATAATGTTGGATTAGAAATACGAATTTTTTTGGGGATAAAATAGCTTTCAGAATAGTTGAAGTAGTTGTAAATAAATGAAAAAGAACAAAAGAAGAATCCTCATCCATTTATTTTATACCAAGTGCATGGTAGGCTCAGACCGGTGGCAGTGAGATCAATCCTGTTCTAGGTGCGTTAGCTACCAATGTCGTCACATTATTTATAGTTTGGAGAACCAAGTTTCAAAATTTTCTTATTTGCTAGTGTTACAAACATACGAGTCGAACTTAACCATTCAAATTTGTATACTGTATACTCTTGTGCGTTTCAGTCTAAACTGAAAAGTTCTAAATCTGTATCGTAGGAATTCGAAGATTTTCTTAGACTGTTATACCAACGATTTTTGATGCACGAAAACATACTATTCTTGGTCAGAAAAGAATGGATACGAAGGACGATTTTGAAGGATTACGAGAATTACGAAGGATACTGTGGAAAATCGCGTAGCACAGGACACTTTTGGTTTTTTAATATAATTCAAGGTTAGTGTCGAATTACGTATTGGATACACTAAAACCACCAATATCTTTCTACCACTTTACGGTCTGGAGACGTCAGATATATTAGTTATAGTTGGTTACTGAGCGAAATTCAAATTCAAGGAAAATATACTAAATTGCTTGAGTGTCTACATTTTTTAATATTGGGGATTTGGGATCAGGAGAGTCTAGAAATATATTCAATATTGTCTATGAAATTCAATATATATTTTCAATTTATTTTTGCATTTCTTCTAGTAAATACGAAAATAATACTAAGGTATTCATAAGTTGTGATATTATATCACCATTATTGTTAAAATATAAAGATATGCACATTGATATTTGCATAAAAGAAAAGTCAATTAATAAAAATACATTTTTCTTAAAAGTACTCATGCCCTGGTGAATATTTATCACTACCCATGTTCATTTCGTACGAATGGACTTCATGTGGATGTTTCTTATGTGCCTACTATTCACTCAAAAGTTATATTAATGTATAATTGGTCCAGATTGCGATACCCCTTGATGGCTCACCGCAAATGGCAGTTACAGTTTGATGTGTAAGAGATGTCAGAATGTTGTGGCCATCGTACGAATGTTTTTTAAGTCAGCTATGTTGTGCAGAAATATGTTGAGGATCGATTTGTTTTTAAAGTTATTAGAATGATTTCTATGCATGACACATGATACTTTCCTGTATTTTCTATGATTTCATTCTTTTATCTGGTAAAATATGAGCTAGTATATACTTAAGAGTTTGTTCTTCTGCACAGTTTTGAAAAAGGAACAATTTAAATTCTGGAAATTTAAAGAGGGATGATAAGTGGGAAATCCCTTCTCAAAAATTTCTGTCCATTAATTTTTATTCACGAACATTAATTGATATGAGACACAAGGAGAGGAAAATGTCATAGACAGTTAACGAGAAACATTTAACCGAATTGGATGAGACATAGCGTCGAAACGTTGGTTACAGTATTGAACCCTAATGCAAGTGTTGTATTTAAAAAAATATATAATTTTGCTAGCCTAATTATCATTATTATTAGTCTAGTTGTCATTATTATCCCAATATCTTATTATTAATCTAATCACAAAATCCAGCATTACCTAGTTAAATTGTGACTATTGAGCGTTGCTAATAAATGTGCTTCCAGCATATTGATGACGTCAACAGGTACACATGCTTCAAATTCTCTCGACCATAGTCCGCCGAGCTGGAAGGTCAGCGAGGAGCCACCGACCAGTGATGAAGCCCATCACCCAGCATCCGGTCCCGAGTTATGATGTGGTCACGTTGGAAGCGCAGCCGCGAGCTGCTGGACCATTTCAGAGTGCGCGTGTCGCCTGCTCTGCGTTACTACCATAACCACTACCACCCGTTCTCCACCACCAACACCGCACCCCCCCCCCACATTGACAGAATCACGTGTGCCATTACGCACACCACTGCCGTCACCGGTCGCCATCACCGCGCCATCCTGTGGTCAAGGAGGATTTTGTTGTGCCAGTTACCGTGTTCTCCCTATCATAATTAAAATTGTTTGCATGCCGGTTACTCGTGAATTTATGTAATAATGCTCTCAATATTTCACAAGAGAGAGGATATCATTTTCAAGAAAATTTAGGATTGACACACCAACTATAAATTTAATTATATTTTTTAAATTAGAAATACGTGTAAATAGTTATATTTTTTTGGTGAATTATATCTTTTATAATGTACATTCCCCAAAGACGTACATCGAATAAAAATTAACAAGTAACGCTTGTGGTTGCAGAACCGGAAAAAATAAGTTCCTTAGTGTTCATATTCTGAATTATAATTCTGAGAACTTCATGGTAGTTATGAAATAATAGTAAGCATCAAAGTTCAAAGAAATGAGTGATTACTTATTAATTTTCCACATTATTTAATTTGCATTCCACAGGATCCCTAATTTATGCACATTATAGTTCATTCGACTTAATTTTTGTTGAAAATACTCAATTTAAAATATTTACTTAAGTCATCACCACAGTCTTGCGTGAGAGAAAATTTACTACCTATAATTCATTGCAATCGATGTTGCAACACTGATAGGGGAACCAAAATTACTAATACTAACATATTTCGATTCGTTTAGAGTAAAGAGTTTTAGAGTATGTGGCATTCCATGTCAGGTCAGACTTCTATTTTTACAGTGTCACCAACTTCAATGGCACTTTTTGCTCATTCTACATGATATATTATTTTTAAAAATTAGCAGTATATTGCTAAAATAAAGTTTTTTAGTTGAAACAAATTTTAGACATATCTTTAAAAATATACAAATATCATTCGTTAGTATTTTAGTAGTGAATAAATTTTAGATTTCAGATTATGCTACCAGTTTTTAAGTGGAAATTATCAAAGATGAAAATGCGGTTATTCTTCATTAATCATTTTAACTTACTAACTATCGAATTAACATATTTGATTTTTTTTAAGTTCTACAAAGTTGCCGGACGAAAATGAAAACTAATAAGGTGTCGGACGTACACTCGAAACTACGTTCGATACTTTTGACGTCTTGAAACCCCATTACGATCCCATTATTGAACTTACTTTATCTGGGACATTATTGAGTAAGCTTTGTTTTGAGGGATCATTGAAAAACTGTAAAAGCGTTGTTTTTGTTTTTGAAAAAAAAACGCATAAAATATTTCAAGATTAGATACTGAATAAAAACTTGATGGATGATGAAGCAAAGTGAGAAGAAAACTGTTCATGTCAATTTTTACCGTGTAACAGTGTTCATTAAAAGTTCTAAATTCACAACCAATATTGTGAGTTTTTCTCTCAAAAAAAGCCTTTCTTGGATAAAAGTTGCATTGCTTTTCAAAGAAAATGAACTATATGAAAATCTGCCACATACTCTTCTCAGCATTTTATTACAACCAAGGTAAAATGCTCATTAACTGATTTATACTACAACGTATTTTATAAATTTCGCTATAAATTGTCATTTTAATGAATTTAATCGTCACTTATAGAATTATCGGAAACGAAGTATGTGGTTTGAATTCTATAATCCAGATCGCCTGAGAGCAGATGAATTTAAACAATTAGCATTCCCACTTCAGAAGCACATCCACATATTATTCGATGTTACACCTCCCAGGAGGAATGTCAATTGCACTGGGTGCATATACGCCTAAACTGTAAAAATGGTCGGCAGAAAAATGGTATATCATTGTGAGTGATTATTCAGCGATAACACAGCAAATAGTTTTGAAGCTGATAACTTCGCCCAGTTGAGAATGTACTCGTTGATATTCAATGCACCTTATTCCACAATCAGTGGTCAATGGTTTTAAACTCAATGTTACATTTAAAAACTAGAAAATGTGTATCAAGTAGAATATGTAACATGAAAAAGGAATGTGAATGTGTAATTCTTAAAAAAGAGATTGCAGGAATGTCAGCAACCAGGAATGTCAGAAGGGGTGACATTAATATCAGTATTTTTATGTTAACGTGTGATTCATTGCAAAATAAACCAACAAAGTGTGCCAAAATTTCCGTCCTCGTTATTTAGCTGAAAGAAAGATATAAGAAATATGCGAGTGACATGCGCGGTGTACGACTGAGTTACTGAGACTTTCAATGGAAAAGAACGCGATATGCTCACGGATTTCAGTACAAGTCTTGCTCATGATCAGTTATTAAATGCTTCTTAGAGATAATTAATTACATTATTTTAAAACATAAACGCAATTATATAATAATAACATAATGCAGTTAAAATAATAATAAATTGTCCTCCAAATAAAATAAGATAGTACACGGTATTTGACAGAAAATATAGTCAATGATTAACATTTATTTTGGCATTGACATGTAAAACACTCTTTTTAATATATCCAACGGTTTAAAGGTTCTGGAATGTGTCAAATTTACGAGTTACATTTCCACAAGTCTTCTCGGTACAAATTACTCTTTGAATTATTGAAACATTTTTCTCCGAAGTCCGAAATTAGATTAGACAGATCGGGCTCTCTTTTCCCCAATCCTGCGTCCTCCCCATTCTTTTCTGTTCATTTGGCAGCGAACAAGTGACATCGTCCGCCCTCGCACCGTCTGTAATCGGCCTAACGAAGCGCGCTCGTATCTTTCCCCATCCTTCTCAACCACTCATGCTGCCAGGTGCTCGTCCAGCGTTTCCGCCCTACACGGGACCTCCTCGCGCACGCGTGCGAGAGTCGTTGTGGGCGCAGAGGTGGAGCGGCGGCAAAGCGCTAACGCCGAATCCAAAAAGCCACTTAGCCGCCGGCGCCCTCCAACGCTTTGCAGACCACCGTTGGCGACGGGGCTTCTGGACCCGCGCACTTGGCCGGTTCCAACGCGCCTACTCTCACCGTCTCGACCCGCTGCTGTAGTGTAGACAATGCCTTCACCCTTGACACGTTTGCCGTATCCCACCGTCACCCACGCTGTCATCAAACAGGAAGTCTCTTCATCCTTCCCCTACCGTTGGCAATGACGCCGTCTCTCCCAACTGAGCACTGACCACCATTGTCGTAGCAACGCCAGCCAGCCCTTGACGTCGCCACCTCCCGCTGTTGAGAACCCGCCGGTGAGCGAACGGCCCCACGATACATCAGCCAACTAAATCCAACGTTATGCTAAGCTCCGGAACACTCATACTAACTGGACTTGATTATGAGAGAGACCGGCGTGACCCTGGAGACGGGGGCAGAGGCAAGGAGGGGAAGCGAAGGCGAGGTGGGGATGTGGTGGCGGCCACGGCAGGCGGCAAGGGAGCGCTAATGGCCGCCTCCGTCCACGCGCGGGGCTGCCCGCGGCGCCTGTCAGTCGCAGTCACCGCCGTCCGGGACGTCAACTTTAATATCCCGCGGCCGGAGGGGGCGGGTTGAGGATTGTAATACGGCAGTTGTCCACCAAACAGGAGGACAGAGACGGAAGGGACAGGATGGGGACGTGGGTCGCGGGGTGCAGCAGGTGCCCGGACAGAAGCCGCCGCCGCAAATGGGCCCAATTATCATGAGATCGAGGCCCGGCGTGGGGTTGCGGATGGTATATTAATATCCCTGGAATATTTACATTCTCTACCCCCCAACAGACCCTTCATGCTTATCGCGGCGTCAGAACAACTATAGTAAAAAATATAACAAATGCGGCATGCACCCGAACCAGTCGCAAACTTTACGACCATAGCTTCAAAGCAAATATCGTGAAATAACAGCAAAAATTTTCACATTTACGCATAATGTGCCTATGACAACAATAACATTTAGGTGGAATTTTAACGCGATTACGACTCATCACACCGCGCGCACAACATCCGTGGTGTCATCAGCTGCCGACGGGTGGCTTGAATCCACGCGAATTTGTGTGGTCAGGCGTGGCAGATGTGGAGTCGTTCTTCCCCCTCTCACCGACCGCGAGCACGTCGGTCTCATACGCGACCAGACCAGTCGTTCAGAGGTTCGCGTCGCCGCCATCGAGACCACGACTGCCCGGGATGCGGCCAGCAGCCTTGCTCAGAGCAAACATGGGGGTAAGCGGATAGCGCTAGCGCCTCCTCACCCTTAGGTCGTCGACGGCCACCAGTCGCTAGCCGCGTGCCACCCCGTCGATGCGTCTCACCCGACCCGTTCCCCTCCCCGCACTCCTTCACCAAACGCGTTCAATGGTTCTTTGTGTTGTCTCCTATGGACGGCGGGTAGGTGGCCACCCGAACACTTTCTCCGCTATTAATGGCCTCCACGGGTCGATGTTTGACGGATGCCGGAGGCGTAGAAAGAAACCAAAGCCAGTTGACCTAACTTTAAAGAGAGTGTGGAAACGGGAGGACGAATGGAGAGCACCACGCGGATTTCGAAGTAAAATATATAGAAGAACATATTGCAAAAAAACATAATTTAGGGGATAAGTTATAATTCTGTTTGAAACAGAGAGGTAAAGATTGAATTGAAAGTCGAACAAACAAAATTGATTGAACTATTTTTAGAATACAACAAACAAATTACACAAAACAGAGACCCGAGAAAGGCATGACTAAGAACGGAACGCTGAGTAGCCGAAAAACAAGAAGTCTAGATCACCACGCCACAGTACGGTCGCAAAAGTAATTCCAAGTTGAAGCAGTCGCTGAGTCTCAAAAATAAGAGAGTAACCAGATTGAAAGGAGTACCTCAACTCTCAAAAGTGAATGTGCACCAGGAAAAGAAGTAGAAAGAGTGGTATTGAAATAGGATTGAAAGAGTTCGTCAAAAAGAAATAGAGGAGACGAGGCATCCCAGCTCTATAGCTTGGTTTCGAGAGATCCGTCATCGCTGGTGCCTTACGCTTCGTACAACTCCAAAAGAAGTAAACAGAGTGTGCTCGAAAATCTTTTAACCAGAGTTCGGAGATGCTGTTCAGAGTTCAAAAGGCCTGCCTAAATTGCCCCGATATATGTAAAGCAAATACGGTAGAAAAGCAACCGTTCAACCCATTACCAGCCGTACGATAAATATTTCTAACCAATCGACACGAAAGGATGATTTGTTTCAGTCGGTCAACTTATAAGGAGTGATTCAATTTTGTTATTCCATTGTATCATTCCATTCTTTCACTAAATATTAATGAGAGTAATTCAGTAACAACAAAAATAATCGATCAGTAGAGGTAAATCAATTTCTATTTTAAATTCTTCACCCACCAATCGAAAGACACATTCATTTATTTCGGTACTAATAATAATCCAGCCGGAAGCATATTTCTCTATTTTAATTATTCTGCATGAAGATAATTTCACTTGTAATAGATCACCCGTCTCCATGTTTTTCCCCGTTACATATCTCTTTCTCCTCCTACAATGTTAAAAATATATTACGTTTATAGACCTCACATTATGTGGCGCCAGAGGGAGATATGTTAATAAATGGTTCACTTTATACACATTTAATTCTGTCGCAAATATATTATATTAATACTAATGATATTGACGATCTTGATATATTAATTAATTCAGGATCTAACAGTTCACGCTGTTAAGACGAAAGTGATTGACATGGGTAGAAAAAATGCTTTTTCGAAGCATCTCATTTTCTAGTTACAGATACCACAAGGTGGCCATTTCAGATGATAGTAAAATAGCCAACTATGCCTGATATTGAACACGTAAATGAGGATCTCTTGCATATTTATAGTTAATCCATTAATCAATTTCTCACTTATTGTGAAACAACTCATTTTTGATATAAAGGTGTTCATGCTTTACGAACAATATACTTACTGGACTTTTGAAAGTAAATTCTACACTCACAAATAATACAAAACTGTTTGGTGGAGTTTAATATAAGAAATTAGTACTTCAGTTTCGTGGTAATAGTATTTGCGCATCCAAGAAAATTCAAAGCAAGACAGGTTAATACAAAAAGATTTTCATCTATCAATTATGCTTTAAGCATATTATTCAGTTTCGTCGATGGAACATTCTCCTGCAATTTCTAAATTAACTAACTTCTCAATGCATGCTTACAGAACCGATTATTTATTGTTTAACACTGCGCAACACAATGGCAAACATATGAGAAGCATATTTTGCGGAAGTGTTCTTAAATTTCATTGCAAAATTACGTTTTTTGTAGCAATTCGTTCGAACCATTCGAAGAACTGTACTACCTTCACTTTTGCCTCTATCTGCTGGATGTGTATTAGGTGTATTCCACGGAGGTAAAATTTCACCTCCTGTTGCATTACCATTATTTAAATATTTTAGTGGTATGACAAATACCTTTACGATCTCATGTGTCATGTGGGGCGAATCTGTCATCCCTTCTCGCAACTAGTTCGATCTCACTGGAAAACGAATATTTAAATTTGCTCCCCTGTGATATATGAGTAATCCACTATTGTGTCTATCAATTTCAAAACCGTGTAAAGGTTTCAGAAATATAGATTTACCCGAAAGGAATTTTATTGAAGTAGGAACAAAAGTGAAAACCAAAACTTTCTCTGAATGCGTCATTCTATGCTAAGCAGCATTCTAATTTAATTTTGCAACGATGAATTGAAGTAATTTGTTGATTAACGGAAGAAAATATATAAAGAAGTCCTCTTCCTTTTTATCAATAATAAAATATTAAACGATGTTCGGATAATGAACTATCACGGAATAACCAAGCGCG
The DNA here is from genome assembly GCA_002313205.1 of Laupala kohalensis. Lineage (NCBI taxonomy): Eukaryota > Metazoa > Arthropoda > Insecta > Orthoptera > Trigonidiidae > Laupala > Laupala kohalensis. Next base: position 1,565,548 of record NNCF01125882.1, on the reverse strand, counting down.
ATTATTCTACCCGATTATGTAGAATATTGGGAAGGAAACTCACCGTATGTCTAAGAAATAACAATTTTATTTTCACGTCATGGAATGTATACAAGTATGTGTCCCAAACATGGTTATATTGTCCGAGTCGCTAAAAAACATAGATAAATAAACTTTATAGTAACTAATCTCTTTATTACATCACGACTTCGAACGCCAGAATAAAAAATGACGTAAGAGAAGAGTACAGTTCACTTTAATTTTAACCGATGTAGATGTGGAAATAAATAAGAATTTACGGAAGAAAACCCACTCAGACAGAATAATGAAGAACAAAGAAGTAACCATGTAAAACGATAATGAAACTTGTTTTGAAAGAATACATAAGACACAGTAATTTCAACATAAATTTTAAATTTTGAAATAAAAAAACATTTCCTTAATGTAATATTTGCTCGAATTAAAAGATCTAAATCTGTTCATATTACAGCAAAAGTGAACAAATACTTCAGACTAATATGTTAAAATACAATAATATTTGTTAAATTTCAATAATATTTTCAATTTATTGTTTTTAATGAGCTCAAGATACAAAATAAATTCACTCTAAAAATTAAAAATTTATATCCGCAGTTTTGATTTAAAATTCCATTACTTTTCGTTTTGAAAAAAAAGTGATTCCAGTAATTGAACTTTGCGAAAGGATTCAGGATATGAATTCAAATGATATGGAGATATTTTGAAAAGTGAGGAAAATCAATGAAAAAATATAATTGGTTTTGGGAATATGAGAAAAGAATTGTGGAGGAATGTGGCTACTGAAACGGCGATTCTTTCTATTTTGTTTTTTATTAGATATTTTTTCCTTTTAATTGTTCAAAAAAATTTCGAATACACTTGTTGTGTCTCCACGTATTAACGACTTGTTACTAATAATGTAATAATTTGTATAATTTTAAGCTATTTTAAGGCACCCAACAGAATCCAGCAAACAGAGCGTTTGAAATAACGTGCATCGCATAAGTTGAAAAAGATGCCCGGAAAAGGTGTCGCCCGGAATAGCAAATACTCTCTGCATTCACGTGTCAGCTTCTTAAACCATTTTTCATAAAAGTAGAATTTTGACAATAATTCGTAATTGTATCTTTTATAAAACCTTCCCAAGAGTAATTCATAATTGTTTTCCATAAGTAATTGAGGTGTGTCCAAAAAATAGTGAAGAACATCCTAAACTCTTCCACAACCTGTCATCCTAAAAACAAAGTAGTGAATATTCAAGTTACACGTTGCAGAATAAGTAATGTAACAAACATTTGTTGGGAGAATACGAAGACAATTTGTCATTCAAGTTGAATGAAGACGTACTGTCGCAGTCTACTCGTAAACTGGAGTTCTCTCGCTGTCTGTCGTACTCTGTCTTCATTCAACTTGAATTAAACAATCTGGTCAACAACGACTGACCAAAGCATTGAGATGTAATTTGCCTCAGTTAGATGGAAAGCGAATAAAAAAATCTACGTGAATAACGGTATTTAAGAAAAGACTTTTGTCCAACCCGATAAAACTAATCATGATTTACGTGAATTGATACGGTACATAATTTCAGAGAATATATATGTGTAAGTGGAACATTGTACAACTGGATATTAAATTATAACTGTCACATGCCAATCACATAAAATCATATATCAGATTAACAGGTCTCATATACTTCAAAATCCCTACATTACATCTATTTATCGTAACGAGATATTTATTGTTAAAACAGCAGTTGTAAACTATGTGCGACAAAATTTACCTAGTAGAGGACAAGAAAAGAACTAAGTGACCATCCTATCAATTTCGATCAAAGGATTCAAAAGCAGTGGCAAATTTAACATTTCTGTGCCTCAAGGCGAAATCATGAAGTGTGCCTCTTTGTTCTTTTAAAGAACAAAAATTCTTTTTGATATATATATATTCTACTCGTCTACACCTAATGTTAATTTCAATTGATTACAGTTATTTAACAAATACGTACGTTATGCATATTTCTTCCGTGTACCCTACACGTGGAGAAGATAACTTTCGGTCTGGTGAAAATGCCGAGGAACCGAGAATGTGTCTCAGGTCTTCCGGGATTTAGGTCTGGTGTCTGGTGTACTGGTGGTCTGAAAATGGTGTACAGTCGTGGAAGGCGAGAGAGTGATGTAGTGGTTAACACCCCTGTGATCAATGCAGGAGTCCCGGGTTCGATTCCCAGCTCGTCGCCATTTTGACCTGACCGAAAGTTATCAAATACGTACGTTATCTGATTATTGTTTCTCCCAAAATTGCTAAAACCTCATTATTAAGTTCATTCAAAATTAATAATAAATTCAATAATAATAAAAATATAATTAATGGCAATGCTAGTCCTGTAATGTTAACGCTCCAGGCCTATGTCTAGCATTATGTCCGAAATGAACTTCCGAAACCTTTACATACATTCCTTCCATTTTAGATAAATGTGGAGAAAGAAAATTGAAGACTTCGTGGAGTTTATTATTTCCCTCTGAGGGAACTTGTATCTGGTCTTCCGGATTACAAACCCTGGTGGGAACAGGGTGTGTGTTTTATGAGACAAACGGATGGCTTTAAACTGTGCAGGAGACCCCTGTTCTTTTTCAGCTTGTCGCCATTTACGCGCTGTAGTTGTCACAACTTCAAATTTTATGGACGTTACATAAATGAAGCTTATTATTAATGTTATATTGAATGAAAACGGGGGACAGTTACCTAGTGTTGTGGTTCACCGCAATTTAAGAGATTTATGTATGTTAATGAAACTTATTCGATATCTTCGGAAAAGCAGAAAGGGTTTTGGTAGAATCATTTTAAAATGTTTAGAATTAATTGCTAGAGTAGTTTAATGAGTTTTATGAGAAAAGAAATCATTGATCGTGTAGCTTTTGAGTGCTAAAGTTCAAGGATATGTCATTGAATTGAAAGGTCAGCAGCCTTCGGCCTACCAAACTGATTTTTGCGACACAGAAGAAGTCTCCCGATCTACGTAAAAATCATGAATCCGAAATTTTTTTTCGATTCTTCTATAGAAGCCAGTAATTTGTATACCACGAAAAAGTGTGCCAGCTGTATTCCTGCAAGCCGTGTTAGGTTTTGACCCATTTTTCGGTTCACATTTGTAACAATTTTAATAATTATTTTAATTTGAAATTGATTAACTGTGCGAGTTCTTTTCACAAATTCTGCTTTTTAATGTAGCATTCCCGGTAGTCTTCAATTGTCCAAAATTCGCATAAATGGAACTGATCACAGACTTTAAAGTGATTACTGACTTCAGCACTCTCTCACTCTGTTCCCTTTAAAAATGCTAACCAACAACAATGTTCACGCAAAAATGATGGAAATGTTCACCGGTCCGATATGTGATAAAAAAAGAACTCTCATTTCACCTCTCCGTTCCATCTAATCAGTGCGATCATTACTGAATCTTCACTCTCGATGTTCGTGTCTCAGTCATTTCCATTTAAAGCTAATGATGATGCTCTGACCAAGGAGCGATTGTTACACATTTTCTCCGCGCAGTCTTACTAGGACCTATTCTTGAAACATTTTTCTTTAAATTTGATTTTTGCCCCGACACTTTCTTTTAACACAAAGCTAAATTGTTTCCCGAAACAGTCTCTGGCAACGAGTGTTTGTCGGCAAGCAGCTTTTATGTTTCTCGAAGTACTGTATAACGGTACTTCTTTGTCCACGCCATTTCTTTGTGACGCTTTATTTTCAAGAGAAACGTGTTTTTTGTCACGGATCTCTTCAAGATCTGGCAATGTCTTCTCACATCCTCTTCAATAAGAGATAATTTTTATTTGAGCATTGCTATGTCTTCTTTTCTTTCTGGCGTTCAGTCACTGAGTGTTTTATTGAATGGTCGTGGCTTCGATTGATGCCAACTAGCTTGAAATCTCTCGCTGCTGTCTGCTATGACACGTAAACAATCGTACTCCTGCTAGTGATGTTTCCACCCTATCCCCACTTACCCTTTGAAAGAGCGGTTTCGTGTCAAAAGGTGTGTTACGTTTCACTTCTCGGTAAATTTATCGGTATCAACATATTCAACGCGGATTTTCTGATTCTTGCTGTATTTTTTTACAAGAATACACTCCACTAAATATTAATGTAATTTCATCGTGATCTTGGTCTATTAACTCAATAATTTATTTTCAATATCCTTAGAGAAGCTAAAAAGAAAATCAATTTTCAATTTTAAAAACTCAAAATACTCAAAGATCCTTCAGCTTCATCTCGAGGTGGGGCAAGTAAAATAACTATCAGTTTGATGAAACCGTTTATTTTGACGTGTCAACCATTATACATTCTCAAATGATGAAATACTTAATATGCTTTCACCACGAATGCTGTAAGATGAGATTGAATTCTAATATATGAAAATTCGTTGAAAAAAATTGTAGATTGAAGTAGTTTTAAGAAGATCTCTTATTGCAACGAATGTTTTGTGGCAATAATTTACTTTTGCTTTATGATTTAAATTACAGATTGACCCAGGATATCTTACTGACAAATCACTTGTATAACATACATAATAGTTTTCTTTTAATATTGAATCTGTGAACTGTAACGTTAATGCAGTACGTCCTCACAAATAAAATGAATTGTGCAACATAACCTAAAGAGACAAAAAATATTCATCACTACAATGTCAGGGATGTTAAATTTATAAAACATGTGATTTTTGTTACATTTCCTAATTGTTTGTGATTTTATTAATTTAGGTAACATCACATTATATTCGATTCACGTATTAAATTCACGTGTTTATTATTATGTTGTCGAATTATTCATATAGGATCATTTAATTAATATATAATTATTTAAGATTTTTTCTAAATTAATTTTAATTAATTGTTCATTTCTAAGATTCAAATATTGTTGTTAAACGTTATAGAAAGAATGTCTCAATAGTTTCAGTAAGAACGATAATAATATATGTGCATTATGGATAATACACTCATAAATAAAGAAGGATAAATACTAAACTAATAATAATTTATTGAAAGTACATTGTTTAAATTAATGAAAATATGCACTTAAAGGTGTAATATACTCATCATCTTTAGTTCCCTCAAGAAGGGAAAATGTAAAAAATCCGCTTATATTTTATTACGTACGCAGTGTCATAACGATTGCATGCCATTCTGGAACAAGAAGTCTTATCTTTCCTCCCAGAATAAGAAGTCTTGGAAGCGTGAGAACATGAAGACAGGGGCGCGTGGGTGGTTAGAAATTGAGATAAGATCAAGAAACATCCCGTATGAATGTAAGGTTGGTAGTGTTTGAGATCATCACCGTACGCAACAGCTGCCTTTTTCCAGCCTTTCACAACGCTAGAATTATGGTAATACCACATTACACCGCCGACTTCCTTGTCTCCCACACTTACTCCAGTATAAACACAACCCCTCGAAATAATATCTCATCATTAAATTTCGTCATTACCATTCTATTCTTCATCTGAATTGTGGGCCACGTCGGGTTTTTCCTTCAAAACCCGGGAATATATTCCACACGCGAAGTCGTATTTCAGGTCGTTAAAGAATCGAGGTCCTAGTCTTCGGAGCCGCTCAAATTGTTTTACGGGCCTCTCCTAAACGTGGTATTAAATAAAAAGCAGGAGAGGTCGACTGAAAGCGGACGAACGTGGGATCACTCGCAGGAGGCCAACGACGACGAGTACTTCTCCCCGCACCTTTCGTCACCCTCGCGCCCCAACCTTGCCTTGAAAGCCACACATTCACAGGGGCAATCTCCCTGGTCTTTCATTCGAATCTCTAAGTGTCGCTCCTTTGGAATTAATTTGTTAAGCATTTCTCGCACCCCTCGCCGTGCTCGGCGTCTCCGGCTTCGACTTTCTCTCCGCGTCTTCTCTCACCCGCTTCTTTTCCACCTCCCATCCGAGCAGGAGACCTTTCGCTTCCCGCGGTCGGCTGCTGCCGTTGGCTCCGCGATTACGGCGTTCGCCTCCGCAGCCGTCGCGTCCCCGCCCGCTACATCGCCCCCGCGCGCTCTCCTTCTCCCTCCGCGCTTCGCTTACGCATTCTGAAAAGGTCTGCCCGCTGAGAAACGTGCCGCTGGCGGACCCCTTAATTCTTGCCTCGATGGCGCGAGAGCGTTTTAAAGTTTGCTCACAATTTCCTAAATTGTTATTCTTGGAAGAGCCACAGTAGTCGGCAATCACGGTAAACCATCGCTGCCACCAGCTATTCTCAAAGGTGGCCGCATTAGTCGCGTTCGACTCCTTTGAACAGGTAAACTGATTTTCCCCGGCTAGCGCGGCGTTCTCCTCTCTTTTCAGTTGAATTGGTACGTCATTCTTTGAGAGACTAAAAGGAAATTAGGAAAAGTACGTGCGATGCGTAGGGCTGATTGAAAAGTGTTCACGCGCTCCCACCACCTCATTGTATCTAACAGCCAGTTCACTCTAGCATCGGAAATTCACTATAGCGACGATTGAGCGCATGATTTTATTTTCCAGGTATTTTTAAGTTTTAATTATTAGCGACAATAGGTGTATACGTTTTGGGGATGTATTTAAATGTAGCTTATTAATATGTACGGCGAATAATTTTTGCTTCAAAGGAAAACTTATTTTGATGCAGTAAACAAATGTATCTCTCTTACAAGAAGAATAAAAATCCTCTTGGGAGGAAATATATTTCTCAACATAACGCTCCCCACGAACGTTTCTCTCTTTGTTATTCCTATAAAAATTCCAGAAATTTGCATCAAGAACATTTCTTTTATTCATTATTTGCAGAATATTCTCTTCCTTATTTCTCAGCTTCACCAAAATTATTGCTCATTAAACAGAGGGGACGTCTGATCACAAGGAAACATCGCAGAATTTTGAATGTTCTCGGAACACACAGCAAGTTCTGTGTTTCCTAACTTAGTAAAGAAACCAAACTTTTTCGGAAAAATTCAATGTATGTTTTATCTGAGAATTGCGGCGTTGTACTTCCTTAAGTGTTGTTTTTTCTTCCTGAACTTACATAAAACGATCGCAATCATGCAAATCACATTGAGCTGCAATTTTCTTAATTCAATCGCACGACTGTTGATGGTGGTTTTAATACCTTTTAAAATATATTCTTGAAAAATTCTTTCATATGAAAATGCGCATACTTAAACAAGTTTAATAATAAAACATTATTAATTAGAACAGACTTTGACATTTTAAGCTTCACGTACCTGTCAACTTACATCTAACGAAAAATTACAAACGCATACTATTCGAATATTAGGACCGTATTTAACATATTTCACTGAAAGAAACGTTCTTCATCAATTTTTATAGTTGGTCCTCTTGCACGTGAAAGTGATTCTGAAAGTAACATTAAGTAAATTCCAATGTCGTTGAAAACTATTTCATTAAATATAACTTAAAACAATGCGGAGTCGTATATACACTGGATATTTTTTCTTCGTGAAATATATCAGGTAAATGCGATAACGTTCTATAATGTAGTGTTTCACTCACTGCTCGATAGTATCGATTCACTTCATACCTCATTACGATAATCTTACGGAACGAACAGTAGGGGAAGTTGAAAGATCGAAAAGCGAATTGAACAGGTCGCATAAGTACCGCTTGATAATGTGACTGAGTACGTCTATCAACTTGGAAGTCGTGTTTGTCCTTCCATTACACCGCGATGTTCGGCTCGCTGGGAACATGTTTAAATAAAGCAAGCTTAACGATGCGAAAAGCGTACACTGCCAACAGGGCTCATTATTTCCAGGTGCTATGTCCCCAAAGGCATGTTACAGGGGACATCGTCCATTCGCTTTTCGCAAGCGGTTGGCGGACTGCGCGCTGAGAAGTAAATGATGCCGTCTCTGATGCTGCGATCGTTTTCGTAACTGACGCAGCCGCAAACGCGGCGCGGATTTTTGGTGCGCGCCTCCCCCTCCCTTTCGCTCTCGCTCTCTCCACTGTCAGTCCACTGGAGCACGTTCCCGCCCAGCTATTGTCCGACATCCGGCCGCACGTTCATGCGACGACAAACAATTTCGACGCAGTTCCATGGATTTTGATCCACTTTTATGTAGGGGGAAAATTATTAAAAAACGCCCCACACTCATAGTCGGTGCCAAACAATTAGGAGGCATTCATGCAGGGAAGGAATCGCTTGATTTTGCGCGGATGGTGACGGAATGCGAAAACGGGGTGTTGGACGCACCACACCACAGGAGGTATCACTGTCCCTTGTAACAATGTTAGGTCCTCAGTTTCCCTTTTAAATAAACTGCGGAACGCTTCTCGACAGCTTCTGACGAGGATAACTCCTCGCACGACACACGCGACTGCCACCGCGTAAATATTGACACGATGAGGAGATTCGAGCGGGTACGAGGTGAAGTAGGAAGAGAAATGTGGGTGGTGAGGACGCGTCAGCGGGAAAGCTGGCCGTGAAGCGGGGTGTGAGGATCGGGTGGGGACAAGCACAGGAACTGCGGCCAGTTGAGAAGCTATCGGGCGTGCATGCCGGTCGCGGCGGACGCCATGTGCCGGAGGCTACGCGGCTGCTTCCCCCTCCCCACGCATCCCCCGGCGCTGACCACCGACTGCGGCGTTCCAACGCGACGCGATTTAATGTTTCGTAATGTGACGGTGACGAGTGACACGCGTTTCGCTCTTTCTGGCGACGCGTAACTTCTGCGCTAGGGGACGCGAACGTTTATCTATTTGCTGTGGGGGACGGCGCCGGGACTCGGAGCATTCATGCAAGTTGCAAGCGGCAGCGACGCGGCCAGCCGAGGCGTTCGCCGACGGTGGCGCAGCGGAGCCGGAGAAGGCATCTCGAAGCCACCCATCCCCTCACTATCGGCGTGAGCGCACAGCAAAGGCGCCAGGCTGAGTGGTTGAAGAAGTATCCAAACAGGTGAGGCGGCGGGGCGCGCGCGAGAGAGTGAGAGCGCGGGTGGGTCGGTAGCCGCACCCCGGAGCGCGTACTCATGAAAAATACAGCGCGCTGACCTCGCCAGCGCGTGCAGCGCGAGCGGCTACTAGCTCTCCCTTCCCTCACCCACCATTCCCTCCTCCCACGAGGCGTCGCTCATACGCCATTCATTATTCAGGCAGAGACCGCTTGCGAGGCGTCGCCTCGTCAGGAGGCGCGCCGACGCCCGCTCTCCCTTCCCGATCCGGCAGCGTCGACGTGCTCGGCGAAAAACGCCTCCCCATCCTCCGCTGCTTGCCGTCGAGAGGAAGCGAATCTTGTGGGAATGCTGACTTGTAGGTAGCGCTTTGTCGCCAAAGGGACGTGTAAATCTCAGCAGCGCCTCGCACCTCACCACAAACCCCTTCTCGCCGGCGAAACGTATTCTTCGCTAATTAGACTCGAATGGAGTATTAAGGGGTTAAGGATTCGGTTGTCAATTCTTACATCCTTTGCAGGTTGTCTTTTTTCCATATACGAGACTTGTCTTTCGAACACACAGGTAAAACATTTTCATACGAGCCATTTTTATCGGATTCAACTACAATAATTTATACTGAAGATATCATTAATATATCTTACTACGAAAAAAATATCATTTTTCATTAGTTTAATTTTCTTTAACTTTTTTCTTTTGAATTAAATGATATTCAGAATCTATAAAACTATATAAAATTATTTTAAAATGTCCAAGAAATGAAGTGATGTTTAATATACATTTCATATACAGAACAAAATGGTAGTATCAAATTATTGTGATATACATATGCTAAACGAATTTTTCCGTTAATACACTCATCCGAATTATCCCTCCAAACCATAATTTGTTCCATGCTGTTGAAAGAAAGTTTTAAGTGTAGTACAACAGTCCTTTTATTTATATGATATGAAAACACTTTTTTGGTTGTATTTCTGAATTTTCATATGTTCCGAACATGTTCAACAGTTTGTGATAAATAACCCAAAAGTCAGTCGTAGGGAAAAGCCTACCTTATTTTGGTGCCTTTGTCTCGAGACATGTCTCCTTCCCGCCTTCCCGCAATCATTTCTTCCCCTCCGTCATCCCAACGGCACCCTCCACGCCGAAAGAGGATTTGACATTTCTGCTCACGAATTCTGTCGCATTCTGTCACTGGATCCGGAGAGATTTCATATGTACGAGTATAAACAACTCTCTAGAAAAATGGAAAAAAATCTCCATTGACTTCCACGAGTACGGGGCGTAAAACACCAAACCTTTGTTCGCAAATATAAATATAAATGAAAATGTAGCAACAAGAAACTGCGAGGGCATGCTGTGAATGAAGAGTTTTTCTCTTGTAGCACATGACTGACTGTGCCCACTGACAAGCCTTCTCGGGAAATTACCATGTGATAAATATTTAATATTGTTGCACTTCGTCAGCTAAACCAAACAAAGCGTTGATGGCTAACACAACGTATGATTTTTGTAAGGAGAGGTTTTTTCACTTTCACCATAAATTAAGAGGATAAAACTTAAATAAAACGTACATGTGACATAAAGCTGTGATTTTTTTCTTCGTATGTTATTGATCATTTTGTAACTGAACTTAGAAAATTAAAAGAACTCGAACACACGACAATTTAATATTTTATCCCTCAATGTCCAGGATATGTTTATTCTTCCTAATTGTGTTTTAATACAATACAAAAAGAACATTTTACTGAAAATTATTACATATAAACCATCTACCATTAACTCCGTTAAATAAAAATTTATTGAACAAGAAATGCACAAGGAAATAAAATATTTAAGATTTTAGTAAGTAACAATAAAGGAAAAGGTGATTTGATCATAAGCATATTTTCGAAGGATGAATAGCAGAATTTAATAGTATACAGACAAACATGAAAACAATTTTGGTCGAGCTTCTCTTTTCCATATTTTATTTTTGTATATTACAATGAAGGATTCATATTTTTTTCGGTTGATCATGTGGAGAGTTTAAAAACATGAGGAAAAATCTTTGTGACATTTCCGCAGAAATAACAATAAGAATATAGAATAAATCATATTGTTAGAGTCAACAAAATATTATTTTTAATAAAACATTATGTTCACAGTAGCTGTTGGTAAGTAATATACATACGTATAGAAGAGCTAATGTTTAGTTGAATGAAATCTAGTGAAAAATCATACTACGGTATTAATACTACGGTATTATTTAAAATTGACATTTTGAAACATCATATATAGAGGAGTTGATGAATCAAAAACAATTATTTGTGCTAATCGTAAAGTTACCGGTCAAGTATAGTACATTCCTATTTGAATTTAAAAATGAGAACTTCTTGTGGGATATGTTGTTTGTTAAGATTAATTTATTTACAAACTATTTTTTTTTCAATGCACCTGTCTACACTGAAAACAATTTTAATTTCAAAATGAAACCAACGATTAAATCGACTCTTACCACTTAGTCCTCAGAAAAAGTAAGTTTCAAGTTCATATTTCCGCAGTTATGTATTACTTTTGCGGTGGTCTATATTAAATGTTTCTATAAACGCTTCACACTATAATAAATGTTTCTATAAACGCTTCACACTATATTCAATGACATTTTTATGTTACTGCGAGAGAATGCCTCCTTAAGTAGATCCCGCATCGAGACGAATCCGAGGGTCCGAAGGCAACACGAACATCCCATGTACGATTTCAATCACAAGGAAAAAGGAGCAGTAAGGGTGAGCGGTGGCTGCCAGCGCGTGATTCATGTTTCACTCCTCTCCCGGCACTTCCCGCCCATCCGCCTGAGGGCATTAATGAAGTCGCGAGGCACCGGCAGAAGCAGCGGCGGCACGCCGGCCAGTCCCCAGTGACCGGTCTGCTCCTCCTCCACCTCCGCACCGTCGCCAGTTCTCCACCATCGCCATATTGCCGCTCGTCCATGTCGTTGTGGGAATCGCGGTGTCGCGCTGCCCCGATACGCTTCCAGGACGCAGTGTCTTCCTCCACCACAGGCGTGGAAAGAGAGAGGGTAGGGACGGAGGTTCCGCCCCGACGCTCGGCCGGTCGGCACGCCCCCACCGTCGCCGCACGCCACCCCCGCGACCTCCTCCCGACCGGTCGCTCTTTTAATTAAAGGCGTCCCACCCCGGCCCGCGCACCGCCGCCGAAGTAGTAGCAGCAGCAGCCACCGACCGCCTCGGGAGTCGTCGCCACGATCGCTGCTCTATTTGAAAAATGAAACCCTCATGAAGACAAAAAGGCGCCGAGCACGAAATGGACAAAGGCCTGCAGGAGGAAAAAGACGATTCAAGATCGAGAAAAACGAGATGAAGCAGCGTGGGAGGGGCGGTGGAAACGAGGGGAGCGAGCACCGGCCGGCAGCGTGGCAGCGAAGACGGACCGTCGACGGCGATGGTGAGAAGTGGAAGGCGCGTTTGCGGTCACTGGGGAGGAAGGTATCCACCGGGTGAGACAAGGCCCGTCTACGGAGAAGCGCATTGCCACAAAGCTCGGTCCTCTTTCCCACCTAGTCGCCTTGCCCTTCTGCGTCACCACCGCTACATCCGCCTCGCGCCGGCCTTCAGACCTCCATAAAAGCGGCAATACGCACCACGCGCCACTCGTAAACGGGGACCATTACGCCCGCGGCGCTCTGGTTTACAGTGCGGTAATTCCGCAGGGAAGGGAAGAGGAAGGAACGGGTCACAGTCCAGAGAGGGGAGAACAAAACGCCATAGCGCGAGGGGCGTGAACGCCGTCTCGCCTGCCCCGCTCCAGGACCCACTGGTCGCTCCATCGAGAAAGGTTCGCGGGACGACCGAGGCGTTCACGCGCTCATTAAAAGATTTCACGAGGAGGTGCAAGTTATAATCAGAGAGAGACTTACTGTATCCGCGAACTTACTGGTGAGCAAGCGTTCGCGGGTCGTTCGGGGTTGATGTAGGGACGGAGGAATGGGTGAAGCAATGGCCTTGGCCTGCACACCGAAGATACAGCTCGTCGAATCCGTTTGGGGCGCCAGCGGCGGCCGTGCCAGCGACTGAGGTCGTCGGCCCACTAAGGCGCAGTGTCTTCATATTGAGCTGTCCTCGATTCCACCATCGCGGAACGAGGTCTGCAGAGCAGCATTTGCAATCTAACGCCATTCCCACTACTTAAATTAAAAATATACACGTCCTAAACGGCGACGAAGGGGAGGCAGTGGGTGGCGTCAAGGGGCGTCTCTCTCATCTTCATCCAACCGTAATTAACAAGAACACGATCAACTGATAATGGAATACGGGAATAAAGGTGGTAAAACCCAGAAAGAACTTGTTGCAGGTGAGATGTAATTAAATGAACATACAATAGAGTATGACTAAAATGTTAATGAGATTTTCTCTGCAGCGTGTTATTTTAGAATTAATAAAGTCCAAACGTCTCTGGGCCACCCCTTAGAGACCTCGAGAGAGGGGTAGAATGAAGTAATCACCCCCAGTAACCTGTGTGAAGGAGAGTGGAATGACCTTTACTTTATAGATGGGGTTTGTTTCACTTTAGCTTCTGGAAAGGTGTCCACGCGAAGCCTCACGGTGAAGTGATGTAGCTTTCTCAATAACAGAGTGTTAATATGTTTATTTATGAGTATGGATATTCCATGGTGATTCAGACTTGCAGAGGTTTCCTGTACTCGGGAGCTGGTGAGATGGTCTTGGTGGAATTTCTCCAGTTTTAATGCACTCATACACACAGAATTATGTTCTAGAAATTCGTTGCTTTTAGGTTTATTCGATAATGCTACACTTTCTAGATCTTCTAAAAGTTAAAAAAGGACTTTAGTCTTAATGGACCTCATTGTTATGAATTCGTAACGTTATTGGAGCGGCAGAATAATAAAACTTTGCTGGAAACATTTTCAAGAAAGCTGTTGAATATTTTACGAGACGAAACATTTACAGTGTCCAGAATAGATGAAGATAATCTACATTCCACGATGAAAAGTAGTGTGTAATGTATTTCCGTGGCATAAAAAGACAACACCCGGACAGGGACAGAATATGTTGCTGGTGTATAAAAATGATCTACATCAAGATTCCCAAGAATTTACATATCGTACATTTTTCATAAAATATCGTTTCTAAAGTTCTGTTTTTTCCTGTTAGTACTACTTTTCAGTAATATAGGAAATATGAATTTTCGCTCTATCATTTTTCTCCCCGCTTATTACTGTAACGACGAATTTTCCGGAAACATGATGAATCACATTGCACAGAGATGAAAAAAATAAAGACAATCTCTCTTCTCTTGCTTCTCTCCAGTTACGAAGGAAATGCGTCCCGCATAAAAACAAGAAACCAAGCTGAACTGGCGACTGGAGATGGTTTGATTTCTCTCAGATGACCGTTTGTTCTGCTCTCCTCAAAAAATATCTAAGTGCGAGGCAAAACACATATCGGATTTGGAACATCGATTGCCATATTCTGGACGCCGCGCCGTACCAAAGCTCCCTATTACAACGCGGCATCAAGAAGCGCCACCTGTCACCACATTGCCGTCGCAAAGCCCACGCCCTCCCTCTTTCCGGCCAACGACTGTGACATGCTCCTGTATCTCCTACGAAAGCTCAAGAGTGTGTTTCCTCCCTCGACTCACAGCTCGCAGATCCATAAACAAAAGAGGAGGTGACGTCATATAGCTCGCCATAAAGGCCCGCCTTTTCCTCGCACCCTCTCGGGTTACGAGCGCGCTTAAATATTTGGCTCCTCCGCCGCCAGTACACCTCTGCAATTGATGTCTCTCTCCTCGTCCCTCTCGCCGCGAGCGAGAGCGCGAAGGGGAGAAACGAAATAAAAAATAAACACAAGCGGCCGCCACACAATAAACGCCATATATACCTTTCCTCTCCCCGTCGTGTCTTTATCTCGATTGGTGCGTTCAAAAGAAAGTTTCCTTATTTTTGTCGCAAAAGTATTTTAACCGAATGAAACGCAGCTGAAAAAAGCTTCGAGTGGAGAGGAAAGGTAAGAAAAGAGAGACGAGGCATGTTCGAGCGCAGAGCGAAATATCGGAGAGTGGGCGGTGTAGCGCAAGTAGCAGTCGCCGTCACAAACCAGCGACTGTAGCACGGGAGTCGACGACGACTGGAGTGGTCCTGGAGCGTGTGGCGAGGATGAGGACGGCGTGGAGAACGAGAGAGGGAGAGAGAAAGAGGGGAGGGACTGAGCGTGAGACGTGGGGGATGGGGAGCAGAACTCGACGGCGGCGTACGCGTTCGCGCTAAAAAGTATATGCGCAAGAACTCATTAATTTGCTTTCGCCGAGTTCCCGTAGCTCGGCGCCGTGGTTTCGCGACATTCCTTCCTGTACCTTTCGCGCGCGCCCGTCCGCAGACGGGATTCCGTACCGTCATTTGATTATTATGCAAATCGGCTCTAGAGTTCGAGAAGGTTTCCCCGAGCCCTGCGCACTTCCCTTGCGTTCGCAGCCCCGTGTGCTGCTGTGGCGGGGGAGGGGAAGAAATGGGAAGGGAGGGACGAGTGGACGTAGGAGGTTGGAAAGTCGGCGATATGTGGACAGAGTCAGCGTCGTGGAAGCCAAGAGGATGATGCAAGGGGCACAAAGAGGAAAGAAGAACAATCAAGAAGAAAGGGTCGAAAATGCAATCTCTCCATGAAATGAACATCTTCCCTCGTAATGGCGTTCGACGTATTTATTGGGGAGATTCGGAAAAGCGCATTCGTGGGTATAATTCTTTGTACGCACCATAATAAGATATTTTTTCATAACAATTTGCATTTTGAAATATAATTTTATACATTCTGAACACATTACGCAATGAAATCATACTTCTTCAAATATCACTCTTCTTTTCGCCTTATCTGATTTTACTTAACCACCATTAGAGGGAAAGTCAAAACCATGACATGAAATTTTTAACTATTTGATGCATGAACGAACAATTTTCACATAATATTATTAGGTTTTTAAAACATATTTGTTATATAATACGGGCTTTGTCACCGATAGAAGGAGAAAAAATTCTGGTACTTTGTTGTTCCCGGAGCCCTTAGTTCCCTACAAACCCAACATTTTAGAGGTGTCTGTAACTAAAGCTGCGCATGTCCCCTTCCTTGTAGTCCAGAGGCCCCGCCACTAGCCCGCACGCCCACACCGCCCCACGCCGCTATTCTGATGTATTCCAACCGCCACGCACATGGCCGGTTTGCAGTAAGCGAGGCGGACAGACGCCGCTCAACCAGGTTGCTAACGGGAAACCATCTGCATAGTCATCGAGACAGGCGTTGGCTGCGAGCAGGCACCGCTGTAGCCGCCGCCGCCAGGCTCGATGCGGGTGGCGGGGACAGTGAAACTGTGGAAAGGATCGGCGGGGAAGATTCCTCGTCAGGGGAAGACTCAGTTGCAAAGCGCATGGCGCTCGATCTGCTCCAACGATAGTCACAACTCAATGCTCAGTATCATCTGATCTGACGAAACTTCCACGATATTCTAGGTGGGTTATGTTTATTCCCAAATGTCTATTAGGTTAACCAAGTATTGTTGAACTGTGGTTACTATAAAAATTACTCCAAAATAATTTCTTGAAACCAATAACAAATAAGTTTTGGAAATATATGTTCATATCCCTCTAGTTTCCGCGTAAAATATAGTTGATTTGGAACGATTTGTTTTGAACTAAATAAAATATTTTATTTATGTAAAAAAATTGCTGAAGGGGTTTCATTGTTAATATTATCCTCCAAAGTCAATACAATTTGCTCAGTTAAAATTAAAAGTTCATTTATTTAATATTCCTTCATCGGTCAAACTCTGAAATTTCACTTAAATAGTAGAAGGAAGTGCATTTTCATTCAATTTTTTTCTGGTCTTTCAGCAAAATTGTAAGCAGAACCCTCAATAGAGTGGGGCTTTCTTCTAGTTCCTTCGTATAAAATGTTATACGTATAAATTCATTTCACAATTTATATGTCATTGAATTAAGTGCAGCCTTTTAAATTAAAATTTGTAGTAGGAAATTTATTCACAGCTATAAAATAACCAAATATTTATGATAAAATGTACATCCGTCGAAGATGCATTTGCTGCAAATTAAAAACATTTTCCAGCAGACTTTGATTTTAAGAATCTTGTTTCATCAATGTTTTAATGTGTTTTCTCAAAAGGCATGTGCTTAAAAAATACTTGTTACAGACCAAGAATCTTAATTTTGAAAACTTTCTAAAAGAAACTCAATAGAAAGAAAAAATACCAAGTTATTGTCGAAAGTACCTAATTCAAAATGCTCGAATACGTGATCGAAATAATTATGTCTGAGGTTAATAACTGTTAAGATAAAGCAAAAAAATTAAAGAAGAGTCTAATGTGTCAGGTTCAGGCACATTCCACAAACTTATTGCATTCCCTCTCTGTGCTGGCTGTGACCGTTCCCTCGAGTTGCATTCACTCGAAACTAAGAGGTAAGAAACCACTGCGTCATGTTTATGTTATTCGGTACAAATGTTTAGTATTTTATGTAATTTTAATATTTAATAACTCGTATTTCTTATAGTAAGCTATATATGTATAATATAAACTTTTGTTACACTTACCATCTTCTGTGTTTCTTAAATGTAAGTTACTTGTACCGTTGTTTCTTATGTTCTTTGGGACCTGGTGTGAATCTGTAATGATCGAAGTGTTGACATTTCAATGCTTTTAGAGAGAATAAATTATTTTCTTCTTCTGAAACTGAAGGTATTAGTTTATTCTTTAATGACCAATGTCAGATAAAATTCCGCACGTACGTTTTCAAATTCTCAGAAAAAATTAAATTTTAAAAATTTCATTCGTTCTGGAGAAAAGTCTTGAGAAGAAATCTTAGAAAAAATAATTAATGTAAGTTACGAATATGTCCTTTATACCTATTCTGTTACTGTGAAATGGAAAACAAATCTTGCTTCTTTGTCTCAGTAAATTATAATATTTTTAGTTTCTTTAAGTTTTGCGACTATATCGTTGTTTCCTGCACATAAACTTATTAGAATTATTAGGTTGTATAGCTGTGAATTGATCGCGTAATTCGCAAAACTGAAACAAAAATCGCCCTTTCAAGTCGGATGGGTCATATGACGGTGCTCGTAATCGTCCTATCAACAGTTGTAAAATTACACTGTTAAAATAGAAAGAATATGAGACAAAGCTGTGATTCTTGAATGACTATTTCCCTGGAAGTCTCTTATTTGTGTTCCAGCAAGCATATTTGATTTTCCAATGATCTGACTGTTGGGTGTAAGTTCATCATGGATTGATTGGGATTAATTATCCCTGTTTTATTTAATGAGTTTTGATCATTAACACAGTTGAAGTGCTACTGTGCGAATTACTTCCCATTCAAAAAGTATCGTAATAAGGTTCTAAACGAAGGCGTTGCTACACTAATGTCTATTTTATTTCGCAAAACCGTTTCGAATGGTATTTCCATTACGACCAGCAGAATGGGTTGAAAAGCATTTCACTGAAAGTAAATATGTCAGACGCACTGCAGAAAATTTAGTGAAAAATTATCAACAACTACATATTTACACCCTTTTCCTAGAAGTGGAGTTATGAATGGTGGTCCCATTTAATTTGTTTCGTTCGCGTTCCCATGTACTGAATTTAAATTAAAGCATTTTTAAAGATTTACAAATATTTGCCATTGTGTCCTATAAGTGCCTTTTGGTGCTTAATCGCATGATATGAAAATATGAAAGAATAGTACTTTCTATTCGTAGATAAAAGCAAATCAATTATAATAGCTACTTTTCTTATAAACAGTGATATTTGGTAACACAATGTTTGTGTTAAATGGTGGGGGCAAGGTTTTGTTAATGTTGGTAATCGTATGTGATCTACAGGATTCTTGGTACATGATGTTTTGAGGCAACAATTACTCATGTTAATATTGCTAATTTTATTGGTATTTGGACTTCACCGGCAATAATTGTGGATTCACAGCTGTGCATTACAATTGTATTGAAAACAGATTTTAAGAGTAAAATATCAATTGGATCTTCTTTTCATCTTCAACTTTCACAAACACCAATTCATCGTTACCTGTGAACATGTTTTATGGATATGTCATTTGTGTAGCTGAAGAAGAAAGGAATACAAAAGTCAATTAAGGAAAATAGGTGTTTCTAAAATAGAAAAAACGCATAAGGTCACAGATACGGAACAGAAATTGGCAAATTTCGAGGTATGTGGATAAAATTCGAGATTTAGGTTAACTTACTAATTTGATAATTTGTTGTCCAAAAACCGTAATTACAAACTGCATATAACTACGTGAAGGATATTAATGTAAATATAAAATATTAATTCAAATAACTACGACTATATTAAATAAATATGACGTGACAATATTTAGAAACGATTAATTAGTCATGTAAATCGTGAATATACATAATTTTTAGATTATAAATCTAAAACAATTATAGATAAATATAACTCTACGAAAAATACTTCGTATAAATAAAATACGTACAGAAACACATGACAACAAAGCAACGGAAATCCTCTCGTGTGCTGAAATTTGGGGAAATTTGCGAGTTAGGGTGAGAATGAATAATGATTCTCATTCCTATGAAAAGCAACCGCTGAAAGATACAGAAAAAAACAGATACACCGTACATTAATCCATTCATTTTTATGTTACGTTAAGAAATTCGAAATATTTCCTCAGCTCTCTTGAAATAAGCGTCACACCTGTATTCACCATCGTTTCCAAAGAAAAGAAATGACGTTAATGGAAGTTTTGTTTTACCTGAATAGCTGACCTCTGTCCGTAAAGGGATGATTGACCAGAATGTCAATCTTCCAGCTTGTTCCATTTAGTTTTCTTGTGCGATTTACATATTCATTAACCCTTCTTCTTCTTCTTCTTCTTCTTCTTCTTAATTTGAAACGTTTCTTGCATTACTTACTTGCATGAAGCACTTAATATTTGACCTATATATTCCAGTCGTTAAATAACAGGTTATTGTAAAAAATTATATAAATGATTTTTCAATACAAAAGTACTTCCTTCTACATGGAAAGAACCATTAATTATACATCTCTCTTGTCGCGAATGACATTGTGTAAGCCCATGATTGTAAATAAACAAATTAAGAAATACGTAATAATGAATTTTACAGTTTATTTTGGAAACCAGCGTAAACGACGAATTCTTCATCACTTTACTTCGGGTAAGTCCCTTCTCAGTTATATTTGCTCCGGAATTAGCGAACCACAAGAATCCCTATTGCTGCCAATCGAGTCTTTAATGTTGCGTACTAAAGCAACACCACAGCGAGTCGCTCGCCATAAAGGACAGATAGAAAATGAAAACAAATACTCTATAGGAACACGCATATGCTCGGGAAAGTCGAAGTCTTTCAAATGACTCTACAACGTGGCTCCGACAACGCTTGGTGGGAGAAATCGTCAATATCCTCGTCTAAATACAGAACCGCGATGATGAAACCACAGTTGAAGAAACTTCGTTCTGAGATAATAGCAGCACGTAAAATTCTCTGCGGTTTTCCACTCTAACCTTGAATTCAGTTACTCACATAGTAGCGTGAAATGAGTCGTTTATGACCTCGATAACGTTGATTGGGAGTTGCTGACAAAGTAAATAAATGCGACGAACTATTTGATAATAAGTAATGTGATATCCCTGAGGTAACTCCCCCTTCTAGCTGAATAAATTTTGTATTTTTTCTCTTGGCTTTATGAGGTTGGAAATAAATCTATATTTCGTTTTGTCTGACCCTACCTCGTAAAAGCTGAACTTGTGGGAAATGCTTTACTACTTAAAAAGTATTGCATCTTCCACGACATAAAAAGGGTCACGTCGAGCATATCAATAAAGCGAAGGTTTCAGAAAAAGCATTACCATCTTTAATTAACTTTATATCGTCGTTGGGGTCAAGAATAACCCTAAAACGAGGACGAGCGTTGAAGTTGTTGCAAAGGGGAGTTTGATGCTTGCATCGATTCACGGAATCACGGACTCTGAGCAGCGCTTCACCGCGCGCAGCTGCACAGATGTTGGCGAGCGGGCGACGTGTGGGGCAGCGAGGGGCGCGACCTGGTGGCAGCGATGTGCGGGGGTGGCGCACCCGCCGCCAGAGAGCGCCGCCGAAGCTGCAGCGAGTCCGGCGGCAGCTGTGCGCGTGTAAGTTAAATATGAAGCCAATTGCGTGGCTGCCTGAAGTTTTTAATAAGTTTATCCGCCAGCAACGTCATCATTCTCTGCCGGGCGGCGGTGTCAGTTTGAAATATGTTTCACAGTTTCGCTTGGTCATATCGGATTTAATTGAGTAATAGATTAATTGTGCAAGTAATTAAGTGCTTTCCCCGAGCCCCGCACGCTGCCGCTCGGAAAATTGTATCGGGCGCCGGGCAACGAGGAGGACGGGAGGAACGCTGGTGCCACCGTGGCATGCTGGCTTCAAGCGATGTCCTCCAGAGAGGCGGAGGACGGCGGTCGTGGTCCGTGCCTCTCGGCACATTCCGTGGCCACGCCGCCCGAGTGTCGCGAAGGGACAGCCCGAGGCGCAGAGAGGGTGCTGAAGGGATGTGGACCGCGGCGATCCCTCCCCTCCCCGGTCCCTCATTCCTCCAAGGGCCGTCGACGGCAGTCGCAACGACAAGAGGCGGGCTGCGGTCGGGCCTCAAGGGAACCGCGGGGTAGGAGCCCTCGCGTACAACCGCCGCACCTGAAGAGGTAGTGGTGGCCGAAGCGGCGCTGCGGCCGGACTCACCTCATGGCGCTCCGCATGCTCGATTTTAGCAGGAGCGGCCCAGACCCCTCCCGCTGCTACCCTCACCCGACCAGTTCTCGTCGGTGGAGTGTGCCGGGCTGTGCCCAAAACGCGGTTTCTGGACCGCAAAAGCCCGAAGGGGAACGGTCCTCGACCCGCTACTACACTGCTCTTTGCTCCATTTATCACGCTGACTAGGCGTAATGAATGGTTTCAGAATTGCAGAAGATACTAACTCCGAGTAATTAAAAACAGTTATTTTGTACGGCGGTTATGTGAGCACGCACTGGCTGGGTAGAGTATAGTATTCAATTTATAAACTTTCGCAGAACTCTCCAGATTCCTTGTGGCGAAACTTACATTTTGTTTATGTGTTAGTTTTCTTAGAAACAAAATTCAACATATCACATCAAAATGTCTTCATTACCATTTCATCACTACTGAACAAAATATATTATTTAGTAAAATGTTTTTTTCTGAAAACTTTTGGGGGAATTAGCAATTATTTGGTGCTCTCCCAAAAAGATATTTTTTCAAAATATATGGATTATATACGTTCATTTCAGGAGAGAACTAGATACTAAATGATGAGAGAGAAAAGTCGAAAGAATGAATAAACTGAGAAAACAAGAGTCCTTCGAAAATTATGATTCATTAAAGAAAGAAAAGATTTCAATGATGACATATGGTTGACATTAAAAGACTTCATTACATCTACTGCTTGACTGTAACTCTACTCTGATAAAACTTCAACTATACCTAATTTGAGTGAGTTGTATCCACAGTACGACTTTTTCCCACGCGTTGTCACAAATTTCACGTTAAGTTTTGCAGCGCCGAAAAAATTTAAACAACCCCGGAAGAAAATTTTCTAGAAAAGACGTTATAAAATTTCGAACTTTTTCTTATAAAGCCATTTTAGCTCAATCCATACTCCTCACTCTTCGGAATACTTCACGGAATATCTGCTCGTAGAAATGCTAAACCCGCGGCAGCAACATCGCGTCGAGTTAATAAAAAAAAGTGGGACACAAAGGTATGATACGGAAACGTGAGCGCTTCCACGCTATGTACTGCGAGTGCTGCGCAATCGAGCGGGCTGTTACGGAGTAAGCGAAGGGGAGAGAAGAGTAGCAGAGAGAAAGAGGCGTGGGGAGGAGAAATGAAAAAAAGAGGGGGGCAGCGGATGGTTGGCGAGCTCCAGCACAGACACGCGGCTCAACCGATAGATTCACAAACAAAAATATTTATGAACATCACTCAAATTGTTTCTGGGCAAACTCGCCTCGTCCTGATTACAGGCTCTGAAATATTCCGCATGGGGGAATAATTCACTTGAACAGCTTTAATAAGTTAGCAAACCTCTGCCGTCACGCGGCTAAATTCGTATTGATGGGCGAGACTGGGCCCCGTGTGGCAATTGTCCCGACACCACGCCCCGACCGTTGTCCGGCTAGTTAGGAAATTATTTCTGTATGAAAAAGAAAAAGGAACGTAGCGTATATTCAGCCGAGGGAGTGCGCATGCGCCGGGGAGACGAGTACGCTAGTTTTACCACGCCTCCGCTACCGCCGTCGCCGTGCCACTCACAGTGGCTCTGTCGCCGAACTCCAACGCAGGAAGAATGTTAACGTAGCTATATATTTGCTCGGCATCCATATTATTGCATTACCATGATGTACGGTGAGGCAGTGGCAGTCAGAAGCCGTGGATGCGTTACAGATGTAACGAGAGGGTCGAGATTGCAGCGAACGAAGACGAGCAATCACTTCCTTTATTCACCCAATTCACAATTAGAATTTTTTTTCGTTTGCGGCTGATCAGAAATATCGCAATCCACTATTATAATAATATCTCTTCCGTGCAAGGACGCAAAACCTAAAATTTCCTCTGATTAAAGGGTTCTGGTTTTCTCGTTGTGTTCAGTAAAAATGATGACGTAAGACTTAATCCTTCCGTCCTCTTCCATTTTCCCACATTATTCTTGCAAGTTAGAAAAATTAATGTCAGAAGAGTTTATGGACTTCGGGTGTAACTTTCCCTAATACTCCGATAACAACCTGCGTATCTTAGATTTCTATACCTTTATTCTGCAAGTGGGATGTATCTTTAAGGGTCGTAGGAGTATTATCCAACACTCCTTAAGAATTTTGGATAACCGGGAATAGATGAACTGAGATACCCATATAAAGAATTATCTTAATATGCGGAAATTATCTGTAATATTATTCGTTTCTCAGTACTTTATTGCGTTATTACTTATTACCGCGTAACTTTTGTAATGAATCGTTTATGACTTCCTTGTATGCACATTTGATAGAAAAAGTGTTCATGCATCCACATGTCCGTCTTGCGTGACATTCGCTAACTGGGTCTTCCAAAAAAATTAAGGAGTGTACGAACACAAATATCCAATTCATAAAAGAAGAAGAATAGATTTTACTTGGAGATAATTTAGTACTCCATTTAGCTAATTAAGTGCTTAAGTCTATGCAACATACCGCCACACATTAATGAACAATCAATTGCATTGGCATGAAGTACAAGGAAGAAGTTTTTCTTGTATAAAATCCATCTCACACGTTTGTCACCTGTGCAAGTACTTTTATATAACACAAGAGTACTTTCCTTTTTTCTGATAATACCACTATTTTTAGAGAGTTTTCCCGGAAGTGAAGATATTGATTTTCAGGTTTCGACAATTCAATAAAGGTAATAAAAATTAATCCGTTTTTTATTAAACAGTCATCAAAATTTTGGAAAAATCTATTCCAATGATAAAATACTGTGAACGCATAAACTGAAGTCCCCGATTTATGAATGCTTCAAATTTAGTTTGTTCAAGTTATACCGGAAATTACCTTAACAGACCCCCTAAACGTAAAATTTCTTTTTTGTTCGAGAAACTAAATCAAATTAATAAAATTTATACACCTCATAAATATTTCTATTTTTAATTAATTGAAATAGATTTGACTCGAAAGATGTTCTGAATACGAAATATTATTTGAGGAAAATAATTTTGTTTTCCTTTTGTTTAGTCCTCCGGAAGAAATACGTATAGAAACTAATGTCCAATTAATTATGGAATAATTTTGGTTTACTTATCCAAAATCATAAATTAATAACGCATGTCCAGTGAAATAGGTGTCAATAGTAAAAAGTGAATCATGAATACGTAGTAATACTCTCGAAACTTGTTCTCACAAAGATCACCTTCCAAAACGTTACCTTTGTACCGTCCCACTTCTGTATGAGGCGGGTTGCGTGTTCCCTTTGATCGTTTGACCGGCATCATCCTTAACTTACACGAACGTACGTAGTCGCTTGAATCATGAATATACGCATAGCTCAATTGCATGGAAATAGTGTCCGACCGAAAGAGTGAATTTTTTTCAGCAGAAACTGAATTCGAAATTCCGGTGCTTAAAGTATATTAGCCGAAACCGCTTGCATCCTCAGGATAATAAAACTTAACTCACTAGTATTTAACACACAACGCAATAATTAAGTTACAATAGTACGTCTGCATATTTTTTCTCACATATTATTTTCAATATTATGTTATTATAAAATCAAAATATCCATTTACATAATTATTATTAATGCGAAATTATTAATACGAAAAGTAAATCAGTCGATTAATGAGTAAGCTTATTATATTTCAAGTACATTTTGAAGGCACCATAATGTCAAATGGAGAAGTGTTTTCATATTTATTAACTTTATTTGACAAAATAGTTTTATCTGAGTCAGATGTATCATGTTTCTCAAAAGTAATAGATTGAAGGGCTGTTTGCAAGGTGTCTTGTTACTACAGGTAACTCAGTTGGATCATTTGCTCCTCATGGAACTTTGGAAAGATCCACGCAAAATTCACGGCACAAATCTGGTGAGAGAGTGATAAGAAACGTCTTCTCATGGTTTGCACGAATCGTTAGAAAAGAAAAGAAAACGTTCTCCCAACCAATTAGATTAATATGCATGAGTTATTGCACTGTGGTAGTGTGTAATTGACTATCCGTTAACGCACCGGAACGTTCCACAACATATTAAACTTTTGGTGCTTTTATCTTGGGCAAGTTAAAAATATTTTCAGGTACAGTTAAGTCTGCCTGGTTAATAAATAGGTTTTAAAAATGGAGAAAGTCATGCAAGACGTACCTTCCATAATCTGGATATATTATCATCATTTTGAGAAACTAGTATTATTGATGGCTCAACTTTCATATCTTGAATCACTCAGAACAAGCGTTATATTCTTTGCAGAATATATGACATGCACTACAAATCATGTACTTGTAAGTAAACAATGAATAAAATTTTCAACGCTGTAAGCTGTGTACAACGTTGCTTGTTCAAGTGTGAGTTATGCAGAGAATTTGTGTTAGTGCTTTTAAAGCTCATGATCTTTTCATCTCCCAGAGTCGGCTTTGGAATCGGTGACAAAGTAAAGCCAAAACTCGACACAACGATAGGAGTTGAGAGATTAACCAGGAGGGCTTCTCTCTGAGTTGGAACGATAAAAGCTGATATAATTGTAGTGGTATACCGTCGCAAAACCCGACATAAAATATAAGCTATCTCTAAATGGTGGGTAATGCATTTTCCTCAACACTTGGGAGGCAAGATCAAAGTCTACCCACATGGTGGTAAAATGAAAATAATTCTGATTGTTTACCAGGGATGGAAAACATTTCTGCTCAAAATAGAGTGATTGACACAGGAGAGTTAGCGAAAAGGAACGTAAACATATTTACGAGGAACGGAGAAACAACCCGAGATTCTTTATTATGTATCTCAAACGAATTTCATTAAAGTAATGTAACATACAATAACTAACTTCACAGATAGAAAGGTTTATACTGAACAGCGTAATTAACAATATTTATTTAAAAACCATCGTTATGTCAATTATCAACACAAATAAAATAAAACCAACTTCCATAAGAAAGAACAAAATTTATTAACAATGTGAACATTTAGACGCTTGGATGGTCCTGCCAACTTCATAATATTATAGTGGTAAAGACGACAATCTCCATGCCAAAGGTAGCGGATACGCATTAACGTTTCGTAGCATGGTTAGTGATTATTTTACTATTTTAAGTGCTTCTATGAAATAGCAAGAAAATAATAATGTAGGTGGTAAAAAATAGTGCATTAAAAGAAAAGATATCAGGGGTTTTGAAAGTTCGTAGGAGACGATAATCAAAATTACTGACTGAAGTTGTTGCTGAAATGAGGAAAAACGATGATAGGAAAAGTCACCAAGTATTTAGTGAATATGCATTTTTATAAGATATAAAGTTCAAATTTTCAGTTCGTTTTGGTTTAGTAATTTGGAACAAGGATAAATTATATTAGTAAAATGTTAAACAGAGAAAGAATGGGGTAAAAGTAAAAAAACAAAAACATAATTGTTTATTTAAAATTTGTTACTTTTACTAAACTTCTAATATATCAGAAGTGAAATTCAATTATCCCTCTTCATCGAATTGAACAAAGAATATTTTGTATTCATATTGAACCAGGCACTGAAGTAACGGAAATTAGAGAAAGAAGGTGAATTTTCGGTTAACATGTAACGTTTCATAAATCTAACAACACTATGTATTATTGTGACCTATAAATGTACATTAAGCATATAATGATCACAAAATGTAGAACGACGTAATGAATCATTGATAACTATAAAAAGAGATACATCAAATACATTTTTTAAATCTTTTGTTAGAACCCTACCACGTGTAATTCCAACTAATCGAGAGGAAACTTTCAAAAACAATTATCCATTTACAATTGACTATTTTATGGTATAAGAAATTTGTTACTGAGATACCTTTTGAAATTTTACCGGGAATCTAGAGTCGTCGAGGTGGAAAAATATGTCGATTCCCTCATACTATATTTGATAAAGGTTATCCATAATCCTGACTTCTACATCCTATTTCTTTTGATCTGCTAATATTCCGAAAAAATGTACTATTTCAGAACTGAAGTCACACTGCAAACCACCAGAAACTAAGGCATTCTCAGCACGTAAGAAAACAGCAGTTGTTTGAAAATGTGTCTTACTATTATCGGGGCAATTTGAAGACATTGCGATATCCTCGGGAAGGGAGCTGAGCACTTGTTACGTCCACAACTTTAGTATACAGCAACCTCTGTAACTTCCTTATCTGAGCCACTTGGACACCCCTCTTCAAATTTACCAGTCCCTTGGCCCGACAGGATGCCGTCTCGTTTGATATTCTCCACGACTATCGACTCGCAGACGACCGGCTAAAGCTGAAGTCCTTCTCGGGAAGCAGGGTCAAGTGGCATCCTCTGGCCGTGGTTGTTAACGGCGCGGGTAGCTTAATACCCGAATTGCAACACCCTACCTCTCGGGCCCTCAACCGACGGACTTCCAGCCCTTTGAACCGAGACGACAACTAAGAAGAGGATGCGTAATATAACATTGTTTTGGAGTGCTGAATGACTCTCTGACCTTCATACACATTTTTACCAAACGCTCGGATCTCCATGAGAAATGCCATTTCGGATGAAGGTAGCGAAGGATTTTTTCTCATGGGCATCCTTTCACATACAAATTCAGAAACCTGAAATATTTCAATTTGCAGGTTGTCGCTGCTGCCAAGAGAATCATAAAATTACCATGTAAATATGAGAACTCATAAATAAAACATTACAGAGATTTCTGTAATTAGGAGAAACTATTTCTTTATTCGGATGAAGATATTCTTAAGTTTCAGCGAAAATAGGAAGTAGATACAATTCAAAATAATGAACGCGTTGTTTGGTACTGATGCAATTAGTTGATTTGACTTAGATACTAATTTTTGAAAACAAATTGTGGTAGATACTGTTATTTCCTAGCATTAGAAGGTAGATTTATCCTGGAGAGTACTTATCATTTATACTGGAGCATCATTTCTGACATATACTCACCAGTTTTAAATGCTTTCTCTTGAACATTCTTGTTCAAGGCAGATTTCTGGTTATAAACTTTGTTAATACAAAGTTTTTCTAAAAAGTACTTCAGAGAAGATTTGAGTACGTTAAACATGGCAAATAATGCTTTGAATTCCACCACTTAGTTTAATTACACAAGGAACTGTGGTAAATACTTCTGAAAGGAATTATGTCGCGCTTTTCATAAGAATGGTATTCATTAACGAAACTTTAGAATCAGACCTTCGCATTCACGGTGAGATTTGCAATGCGTGAAACACGAAAACTTAAATATTTTTTAATTCTAATTATTTTTTAAATCCTGAATTATTTCAAAATTTATTTTAAATCATTATATCGCAATCAATTTTTTGCCTGTAATATAATTGAATAATGTATTTGAATTTGTTGCAAAACACCCAGAGGCTGTTAACGGAACGTTATTCTTCAACATAGCACACTTCGTGTTCCACCGTTTTGATGTCTCACTAGGAATACGTATCCTCCGTGTAGATTTTATCTCCAAAATTGTAAAGTGATCACTTATTTTAAAGTTTTACTACTCTGCAGAAGATAGCTTAGAAAAAGTTGAAACGGAAAGAAATATATGGTAATAAAACCTGGATCTCTTGCTCTGTAACTAAATATTATGAGGGTTCTGAGTGGTGATGGTGCACTTGTGAATCTGCAAATAATGCAAAATACCGTGGATTTGAGTCACGGATTATGTACAATTATCCTCTTTCGTCCTCCATGGGTTTAGTAACATGACTGAATACTTTGTATTACTCAAAGGTTTTATTACGTAAAGATATTTTAAATGTAGAATATCTCTGATGTTAAATAACATTTAACTGTGAAGTTTAAAAATATTTTAACATAATTTCGTTTTCACATAAACGTGAAGGTCAGAGTCATATGGAATATTTTATTGTGCGTGAATGCACTGCATTGAAAAGACAGATGTGGAATGACTGACGATTTAGTAATGAGTTGGTTTGGAAGTAAAGAGAAAACTCGAAAAAGAGAAGTTTGCCCTGTGTTTGGCAGAGTGTGATAAATAGTTGAATGTCATAATTGGATATATAGTAGCTCGCGTCAAATATCCAGGTAGAGATAGATTTACAATAAAACTCCGTAACATTTCTATCAATAAAAATTAATTTTTCTCTGTGTAATATTTTTACAACGATAAGTAAGAGTAGATAGCCATTTTGCCGTGAAAATAAAACAAACATTATTCGGGTGGTTCCGTTTGAAATTCTTTAGTTTTTCGTTTGTTTGAGGACAAACCTTAAGGAAAAATGGAGTTCCGGAAAGGAGACATGAAATTTAACAAATAAATATTTAAAATAGAATTAATAAAGAGTTCTAAAATTAACTCAGTTCTCATTCAATCTACCGACGAGACGACAAAGTTTCTACAAAATAATTTCTATTAATGTTCTCTTTAAGTTTCGATATTCTCTTTAAGTTTCGTTTTTTCATGTGTAAATGAAAGTGTTCAATGACATATTTTACGAGGAATTTAGAAAAGTTCTTCAAAATTTCAATAAACATGTGCAAAAAAAATTTATATTGAATTTATGAGCAAATAATATATATTTAAAGAAAAAAATGATACTAAATTTTATATTGAATTTAAAAGCAAATAATTTATATTTAAAGAAAACAATGATACTAAAAGAAATTCACGAGTTCGTAATTATACCCCAAGTATTAAAACTTTATTTTAATAAAAATATTGAGTAGGAAACGGGTCTAATATATATCCAAACTATATTTTCAATAAATATTTATTCATATAGCATCTAGATTTAC
Organism: Laupala kohalensis; assembly: GCA_002313205.1. NCBI lineage: Eukaryota > Metazoa > Arthropoda > Insecta > Orthoptera > Trigonidiidae > Laupala > Laupala kohalensis. Next base: position 1,535,051 of record NNCF01125882.1, on the reverse strand, counting down.
AACATTATACATTTGGAGAACAATATTTACTAAAGAAAAAGGTATATGCTCTATTAATTATGCAATTTTATTATAAACAATAAATTACTTTATTTTTTGTTAAACAGTCTATTGCAATTTAATCGTGCGTGGTCAATGTTGTGATGCTAGTTGAGAATCATCTTCAGGGTACCTTTATTCTTATTTTGTATTTTTTCTAATTACACTACATTATTGTAGGTAAATTTATTTTTTCTACAAACATTAAAAAGGAAAAAAGAAAACCCTAGATGTTGTGAAGGTTTAGCCTTTCAGAGTCATAATACATATTACACTAACATAAAACTAAAATGTATTCCTCTCCGCCAAGTTCATTCGAACTCTTTTCGTTGTTCCTGCTCTATCATTTGACAATCAAATATAAAAGTTTCTTCTATTTGTTAAACGAAATTACGTGTCATTGGCGCCTTCGTCGTTTGTCCGAGAGGAAAATTTCAGCGATCTAAATTTCTAATTTTACAGCCAGTAAAAAGTAGAACGCCATTAAAATATTATGCATAAGTAACATAAATATTACAATGAAAAAACATATTTCATATAATATCCCATATTTGTTGAACACTTTCTGAAAATATGAAATTCTCTGTTGAATTGACGGCAAAATGTACGTTAATTGGAAAAGATTTCTAGATTTAAAATAATAAGTCCTTAGAATATAACACTGAATCAGGAATACGGGGAACTACAAGTTACAATAACTTAACATATAAAACTAAATATGACCTTGTTAACTGCCTGGCTCGATTTAAATTTACTGTAAATATTATACTGAATGTCTGACTAATACGTTTATCTTCACAAATGTAACATTCATGTTGCTTCGTAAAAAGTTATATACCCGCAAAGAATGTTTCTAAATGACAATGTTCGTTCCCTGCTCTGGAAATCAATAAATAATACTGAATATCGATACTAACATTATAAATGAGGAGTGAGTTAAGTATGTAGAATATATAAAGTATTTCAATTGTAAAAAAATTCGTCAACGAGGTTTTCATATTATTGATCTCTAATTATTTTTTTAGGTTGCACGATTACTACCAAATTGTTATATCACTAGAAGATGTAATTTATTTGTTCCCTAAGTAGTTTTATATTATTTATAACTCGAGAATTAAACTTTTGTGTTATTAGTTCATATTTGAGACAAACGTTTTCTATATTTATTTAATTCCTTTTCACATATATGAAAAACTTAAGAGAATCGCAAATTATGTGAAATTACTTTCGACAATACACATCATTTGTAGGCAATGAGATTTGATTTCTTTACTTCACTGTATAAATATAAGAAATTATAGGAATATTTATAAGTAATTTGTGATTCGAATTATACCAATTCCATACGATATCTTGCAATTATATTCAAATTCTGTTAAAAATTATATTTTATCACAGTATTACGCAAACGTTTTTTACAGAAACTCTAATATCGTTTACATTGCCTATGAAGACCTCTCGAGACAACGAATCTCGAGATGTCGTTTAAATATAGAGAATGGTAAAGTTAATCGAAATCAAGAATATACAGAATATTTTTGTTATAGAAGTCCAAAATGTGTATAATAAAAAAATACAAAATATTTCTTTAATAGCGGTGTAATCAAACATTTTATCTTGTTACGATTTACCTGCCGCACGATGTCTTCCAAATATAGGCGCCGTTTCAAATAGACCTACGATTGGTCGAACGAAACTTCCCCTCTCGAAGTGAAAGCAAGAGGAGAGATCCGTTGCAAACCTAACAGATCCAAAATGGTCAGAGCGTGGGACTTAGAAAAATAAATGGGTCCTTTTATGTTATCAGTAGTGTACATGGAAGAGCATATTCTTTCGAATGTGTTTAAAGTTTAGGTGAGTCCGGAGCCCATTTGGTTCCAAATTAGTTTTTCTCTGCTTGACATAAATAGTTGTTACTACTACCAGGAAGCGAGTGCAACTATTGCAAGATTAAAAAACTTATGACCTTATAATGTATAGGTCAGATCTTTCTTCAATTGATTCTTCAATTGTGGCACGGAAAAGTAGAGTTTCTGAGTGTTGCTGTGCTTTTCTGCAAAGGTAGAAGCGATGAACTTACGAAAAGTCTATAACAATTCAACTGAAGTTGTACGTATAGTTGTAGGTCGTAAGGACTAGACAAAATTCAAATATTTGTTTTGATATTTTTTTTACATTTTAATAGTGGAATACCAGTCGTCTGTTTTAACAACGTTTTAATAAAACATGAAACGCTAGAAAGCTTCAAAATTTAGTTACGCTGGCATAATAGTTTAGAGAGATAAACTGTATTTAAACTGTTATCCAAATGCAGCACAACAAGTTTCAACTATTAAACAATGAAGTTTATCCCTTTTAGTTCAACCGTGGGCTTTAATGGAAGTCGTAACTACTTCGTCAAAATGACGGAGCTCGCAGTCGTGCATTAGACTAGTCATTCTCTCGATCCCCCATCCCCGGCTACCGACGCGTGCATTCCACACACCACAGTCACGCATAGGCGTAGCACTGCGTGTCCAGGATATTCAGGATTTAGCTTGGAACGGCGGCCGCGCTTAATGCTGCAATATGTGACCCCCGTTACCACCTCTAACGGCCTCCGAGTACACGAGACGGTAAAAGTTCATCACGCAAGAGAAATCTCCCCTCGGAACTGACACTTTTCCTTCTCCTGAGACATGATCGAGATGGGAAAACACAAAGTGATCCATCATATGAACCCCGTTACTCTTTTCGTTTTGGTTGCTCTTGTCTCTTGGTACCTTCAATAATGGAGTACTGACGAACAGATTCGAACGAATAATGTACGATCATTTCATAAGGATGTTTTCTAAAAACATATAGAATATCGATGCAATTCATATATTAGAGGGAAAGAACAATAAGAACATATAAAAATGCTACTGCAAACACGTGACGAAAAATACTTATCTTCTCAAGGCAAATGATTTAATTTTTAACAAAGACTTTTCATTTTTTTCTATGCGAATGTTATGTATTCATTATTATGAATTTCCTTTATTACTCTTATTATTGTAGGAAAGTAGAAACCTCCAAGCAAGACTAGAATATGACCCTCGTGGATTGCCGAGCACATTCCTTTACCGCATAAGTTCGAGATTTTTCACGTTCGTTTAATTCACGAAAAAATAATCACGAAATAAACTAGTATACAGAAAACTACCACCAGCACTACTAGTGGAAGAACAATAGAAACCGATCAATCTTAAAATCAACTTAGGATGGATTTCCCAGCAATGCTGACGAAATGAGAGAAAAAAAAATACTGATAATAGCTATTATCAGTACAACAATGAACAACAGAAAATGAACAAAAGAAATCAGTGTTTTGAGGAGGGAGTTCGACAGACATTGGTTGAGAATGAATAGACAAGTGGTTCGAGGACCAACTAGATCGTCTCCGAAGCGTCAGCTAAGAATGGTGGGATATGTCAGGGAGAGCGAGGTCTGGCCTTCTTTGGATGAAGCGAGGAGCGAGGCTGCGGGGAAGCAGGGACCGCGCCGGCGAAGAATGGAAGTTTCTCAAGACGAAAGGGGCTTTTATAAAATTTAGTGATTTTGTGGAGGAAGCTACGTCGAGAAGGTACGAAATTAATGAAGCTCCAGAAGAAAAAGGAGCACAAAGGAGACGAGTTAAGACGACAAGAAATTCATACAGAGGCTGAAGAGCCAAAATTATAACAATTAGAAGGCGCGTACAGGAAGAGGTAAAAATTTACACTTCAGACGCCTTGGCTACAAAGTGGCAGTAATAAGAAATAAAAGACAAATCCGGAGATGGCGTAGTTCCATCACATTAAAACCGTGGCTGAAGGCAAGTCGCGCTAAGGCATTTAATTTCCCACTTGTTCTGGCCCTTTTATGTATCGGAAAGTGTGCAACAGAGTAAGAATCTACTAACAAGATCTCTTATAAAAAACAATGACTCTATATTAGGAAAACATTTAGCTCTGAACAAAACGAATGGACGAATATGCATATTACATTCCAAATATATATTTTTATTCACAAGAACAAATATGGAACAAGTAATTAATTAAATTTTGATGTTTGACGATCAAAACAGTGACAATTTTTTCACGGATTTGCAGCATTGCTTAATAGCGTTCTCAGCAAGAATCTTATACTAAATATGAACTGACTACAAAATATTAAAACCACAACATGGAATATTTCAAACAAATTTCATTGTTTCACCTATAGTATATTCATTGTATAACTATGACGAATTGTGTTCCCCACAATTTTACAACTTCGGAGAAAACATATGATGACGATGAGATGGTAAATGAAAAAAGAAACTCATTAAAAAAATCACGATGCTAAAAATAATAGTTAATTACACCACCTTTAGAAAATGAACTTTCTTTGAAAATTTTTCATCTTGAATTGCTATATGTGCAAATGCAGTTCTATAGGTGAGTAGTAGTTTCGGAACTAAATGTAAAATATAAACAAGTTGGAAATCGATTCTGTAGTTTGCGATGAATATGTGAAACGATAAATTCGTGGAATATGTAATACACTATTGTAAAAGGTATATAAAGGAAAACTGGCAATATAATGAACCACAACTTGGTATTGATCCCGTTACATTAAGACATATTGTAAATTTGTATTGCACATTTATCAATTGCTTATACATTTGTTCGCCATGTTTCAAAATACACCACATTACTACGTAGAGATGTGAAATAAAATTTAATTTTTTGTAAAGAATTCCACAAATTACGTCTAGATGTGCAGATAGAAAGAATTTAACTAATGAACAAAGTAATAAAATGTATCATTGTTCTAGAGAAGGTTTCAATAACATTTTTGGGTTTACCAGTAGCTATGCTTAACAGTATAAAATAAAAAAATTGCATGCCCGAAAAATAATGTCAAACTCGCACACACTCTGGAAAGCTTCGGAAAAGCGCAAATGGTCTTACAAATTCAGCGAGAATGACCACCATAAGATCACCAAAGAGACGCGTGGGAGCGTCATTATACGGAACAACTCCATCACACGCGACACCACGATCCATTAAAAAGTATTTTATAATTAATTATCACAGTTGCGGCGCGATGCGAAATAACCCCGAGGAGTTACTGGAGTCGCGACATGGACCAAGAGGGAGCAGAAATACCGTTACTCGTGGACGCGAAACAAGATGTCGGCCAGCACCCAAGTTACCTGTCAACAAAGGGGTGTACACAGATATTTAATGACACATCGCAACGAAACGTTTGGATTTCGCGGAGAAAATGCCATTCAATTAAAACGAGTAATTAATAAAAAATTATTCTTTTTCAGTATTATCGCAATATGTTACCAGCAAATAATAAATGTCAAGAAAAAATAATAATAATAAATTTATTGTCAAAAAACAATATAAACTGCGTATGATCATGTGAAGGACAATAAACTAATTTACTCTCCGGAAGCAAGCAAGGGACCATCCCATCAATTCCGATCAAGGGCCCTAAGGCAGAGGCGGATTCAAAANAAGATAAAAAGTTAGCTGCGAGTTATAATACATATATAATGTCAATATGTTTGTAATTTAACGCAAATATGTTTGTAAATTTACATGTACAAGTTATTATCGAACTATATATTATTCTGAGTATAGTGTTTAAAAACCATAAGAGTTGAAAAAACACTAAATTCACGATTTATTGTTACAATAATCACGCCCCCACAAAAGCCTAGAGAACCTGTATAAGAAATTCACCTCTACCCGAAGGAAAAACGGAGAAAAACACGGGCCAGGATGGGGCTACTGAATTAATGTACACAACCCTGCCAAAGTTGAGTACACATAAAACTAAATTAATATGAACCATACGACAACACAATCATGCAAGAAAATAGTTTTTGAAATTGTTATAAGTTATTTAAAAAGTGCTACAGCAATGGCGTGATAAAGTACAAGATGAATTTAACTTTTATTAAAATCAATAAATTCTTTTACAGTGTAAAAGCACTGGTGCAGGAGGTAGCTTTTAACCGCGGATTTGAGAGATTCAATTTCATAATGTCTTTTATATTTTTCGGGAGTGAATTATATAGAACGATTCCCGAATGATGCGGTCCTTTTTGGCAAAGAGAGGTTGACACCCTAGAACGATGAATATTATCACTATTGCGAGTATTGTGTTCGTGAAAGAGACTGTTTCGTATGAAGCAAGGATGGCACTTAGTAATTCGGTCTAAACAAACACGACCGTTTCATAAATATAAATGCAGGGAAGTGTTAAGATATTTAATTCCTTGAATAAAGGTTTACAAGAGTTTCGGGGGTGAGATTTACAAATTATCCGAACTATCCTCTTCTGAATTCTGAAAGTTTGAATACTCTGACCGGAATTACCCCAGAAGGTAATGCCGTAACGTAAATGGGAGTAAACGTTTGCAAAATATACGCAACGGGAAATACGTGGACTAACTGCGTTAACTAAGATTCGGAATGCGTAACACAATTTGCTTAATTGGGAATTAAGATTGTCAATGTGACAATTCCATTTGAGGTTGTCTTGAATATGGAGACCTAAGAATTTTGTATTTGTAACAGTTTTTAATTGTGTTCCGTTTAAAGAAAGAGAAACCTGGGGTAAAGATTTTGTGATACTATTGTGAAATGACATAGACACTGTTTTGTCAGTGTTTACAATGAGACGATTTGCATGGAACCAAGTCGAAAGGTTAGACAAAACTTTTTGAGCATTGGCGTGCTTACATAGTAAATTAGTGTCATCAGCAAAAAGAATCATTTTGCAATCTGATGTGGATGATGACATGTCGTTCACATACAATAAAATGAGTACAGGGCCGAGAATTGATCCTTGGGGTATTCCGCAAGTAAGTGGCTTTGTTTCTGAAAGACAACGCTGAAGTATATTTTTTTTATTATAGGATATTTCGACCTGTCGATATCTATCTTTTAAATAAGAAGTTAGCCATTGATGTGGTAGTCCACGAATTCATAAAGAATGCAATTTGGAAAGGAGAATTTCGTGATCGATGACATCGAATGCTTTGGATAAATCAAGAAAAATACCCTGAGGATTTTCTCCACGGTCTAGAGATGTGGTAACATCGTTTAAGAAGGAAAATATGGCGCTTGTAGTGGAAAAGGATTTCCTAAAACCGTGTTGATCGTCAGAGAGAATGTTATATTTTGATAAAAAATCTAGAAGACGCTTATAGAACAATTTTTCTAGGATTTTTGAGAAAGTGGGTAGTAGAGATATTGGTCGGTAATTTCCAATATTAAGTTTGTTTCCTTTCTTGTGTAAAGGTTTCACTTTAGCTCTCTTAAATATATTGGGAAACACCCCTTCCGATAAAGAACTATTAAAAATATTTACGAGTGGATTTAATATAGCGTGGGACGAAGATTTAACAATAAACTCAGGTATATCATCTATGCCTCGTGAAAATTTGTTTTTTAAGGAGCTGATGATTCCCATGACTTCACTGGCGTTAGTTTCGGAAGTGAACATAGAATTGGGTATGTGGGTGGATATAATTGGAGGACATTGATTTGGATATATTGAGTTCGTTATTTTACCAACTTCTGAGAAGTGAGAATTAAACAAATTTGCGATGTCCTGAGGATTTGTTACGATTTTGCCATCGTTTAGTAAATAAACATTTTCTTCGCGGTTTTCAGAAGTTGGCGTAATTTTTAACAATATTCCACATGGCTTTCATCCGGTTGTTCTATTTTAGTATATGCCTGTCGTTTTCCATTACTTTAGCTGCATAGACTACTTTTCGAAGAATAGTCCTATATTTACGAAAATAATTATGGAATTCGGGTGGTTGGTTATAGCGTTTTGAAAGGTAATATAAACGGCGTTTTTTTTTGAAGAAATCCTTATCCCTTGGGTGATCCATCTATTATCAGAATGGGGTTTCCTTGGTCGTGCCATTTTCAATATTATATTAGCCAATATACAAAGGGATTATTCAATTATTTGGTTGAAATGAACAACAAAAAACATGAAATCGCTCATAACATTCCGTCAGTTTCTGTCGATAACTGTCACATGTATAACAAGTTCCACATTGCTAATCGTCGATACCTCATATACGAAATAAAGATGGCACCTCAGGTAAAGGCTACGTGCCAAGTGTGTATTGCTTATAACATCTCATTTGTTCGAAAACAGCAATTTCTAAGGTTAGGTGCATTATCGGCGTTTTCAATACACCCAAATAAAACAGTTTTACCACATACTCGATCTGAAACTATCCTCTTCCGCTACGAAGCACCGATGGCTACCTTGCCAACAAAGGGTGGATCAGTGAACATAAATTAAAAAGAAATTTTAAGAGTTCAGTCCAGTTTAAAATGTTTTGTAATAAGTCATACGAAAATAAATTATAGTTTATGTCTATAGGTTCATTCGTGAAAAAAATAATTTTTACAATACTTATTTCTTATACACGATTAAAAAAGATATAAAATAAATCACTAAATTAAATCTCTTCAAATATTTGACTAATTCTCCCTACACTACCACAGTTTCTATTGTTACGATACATATTGATTTTAATACATGTTCGTCCATCATGTCTCAAGAATTCAACTACGTATAAGTTAACGTATTCAACATAATAGTGAGTACAATATTGTTTAGTTGATTCTTTTAAAATTACCTCTCCACTTCATTACATCATTGTATGTTAAACTAACAACCATCAACGAATAATAGAGTTTTAATGAATTAATTATATGCTATTTGTTAGTATAATTATTTTAATGCATAGTGATTATAATTTAAAGACTTTAATGGAAGTAATTTTTGTAAAATCCAAACTCAATATTGTCATGATGGTGTGCAATATGTCTAAATCCCTATCCCGATCCGAGAATTTCTCCGATTTTCCATTCGATAATGGGCTTACAATTAATGGGAAACTTTCTGGGTTTTTTCCAGAGCGTATTTCCCACCACGTATTCATAAGAAGTTTTAATAACATTTTTTTACAAAAAGATAATCCGTTACAGTCCATCTTATTTTCGTTTGAGGTTATGTACCTATTCCAGAACTATACAAGTCTATTTTAAGAGTTCTGAAAAACTATATA
>NNCF01125882.1:1504315-1525828 GCA_002313205.1 Laupala kohalensis | reverse complement strand
AATCTAATTAATGCATGCTTGGGGAACTTGGTTAATGACGGAGATGATCATTCGCCTTATTACAATAAAACAGAGAGTAATTGTATTTATCCCTCTCTTTTAAAAGATCTTTATTTTAAAACACTCATATTTCTTTCGTTCATAACTGTTTCAATTCCTGATAATATACAACGAGATAGTTGAACAGTCTACTTTAAACAGTCTCGTAGTATCAATGTTTCTTAAGTGTTTCGGAATACAGACTTTGGTTTTCTATAAGACACGTCTCAAAATTCTGACAACCAGCTCTTGATATTTTAAATTATAATATTCTTCTCGTTTACACTGAAAGACATTTAGAGGCGTTCTCCACTTAGCGAAAAATTAAAAATCTGTTAAGTTTCCTGGGAAAACTCTGGAAGAAGAAGACCGACGCCCCTCGAAAGAAGGGAGGAGAGAGATGCGGTAATTTGAGAGAGAATGAAAATGATTTAGAAGGAAAGGAAAATGAAAGAAATACCATAGTTAAAAGAAACTTCGCACAAAGTGACTTACACACTGGTTCACGTTCACCTCACTTAAAACTCTAAATACTACATCTCTTTATAACATTCATCAATGAAATTCACATTTTATATATTATGAATATATGTATTCTTTTTTATTATCGCAGTATTAATTTGTTGTAACGTAACTGAAGTTCTTACATTATAAAACTCTTTTACAAATCGACTAATTCACTTTTAATTTCACTTTTCCTCGCGTACTTCGAGCAAATCGAAAATCTTAAATCAGTTTTCAAGAACCCATTGTGTGTAAATGCATGGAATGACAAGCTCGAGAATGGTTTGGAAATGTGTGTCTAATTAGAGTGAACAAATATTTTTAAAATATTTATAACTGCTTATCGCTTCAATGAACTGTCAGTGAGAGAGTACAATGTGTATAGTTGTAAAATAGTGTAATCTAACTTAAGTTTTTCGTTACGCCTCGTAATTTCTTGCTAATTGTTTACTAATATTGAACTTTTGTGTTTTATGTATTCCTTTAGAGAAAACAAGCTTAATTCTACCAATAGGTTCTAAATGTATAAAAAACTTTCTATATTCCAATTATTTCCATAACGTGTTAATGAGTCAGGAACATTTTATGACTAAGAAAACCAATGATCTCATGTTAGTACACGTAGCACGTCATGGCTAGTGAGAGACGCTATCCCACAAATCAAAGGGCGGATTGGGATATACACCGTCCAGATCCCCGCGGCTAGATTATGTTACATAATACAATTACCGTATAGAACACCGGTAGCTTACACCCGCTTCCATGGGATAGGAATGGGTGACTAGTAATATATTTGACTTAGTGGAGTAAAGAAGGCAGACGAAAAATGAAAGAAAAAGGTTTCCATAACCTAACAACAATGTTATGGATGCTGAAACATTAAATAAATAATGTTAGCTTCTTCTTATTTCTCCACCTCTCCTCCCACCTCCATTTATCATACGCCTGTGATCGTCATATTAACATTGGCCACTTCACTTGACTTCATTTATATCCACAATTTTATTGGATCCTACATTTATTTTATGTACGCAAGTTACCACACTTCTTCCTCTTTTCATTAGTGACAGAATAAATATTTTACTATAAAATATTGGCTTGGTTTAACTAAAATGATGTCGTTACTGCTATAGCTTGATGTCACCAATTCTCTGTTGATTCTTGAAAATATACAATTTTATGGGATAATATAAACTCTCAACTATTTTTTTAACAGGACCATACATCGCTTACGTAATTTCTCACACCATATTTACTTCTGCGTTTTCACATCGCTTTAAATTAATATCAATTGAATCAAAATGGGAGACGGTACCGGGAATCAAAACCGGGAACTCCAGCTCCCCCAGACCCGTTTCTCATTTTCATTTAGTACAATATATATATTACCTAGCGGCGTGGTTATCCGCAATTTAAGAGATTTGTGAATACTTTCAGTTCTTTCATTCCCTGCAGTTTACGTTCTCTCTCCCCCTCCTTCGGCAGAGTCCGTCACCTTAGAATCGTCCGTCTCGGTTTCACACGCTCGTTCTCTCGCCGTCGTTCCCCTTCCTTCCGCGGGGCGCGTGCTAGCGCCAGCTGCCCCTTGCGACATTTGCGTCCACCGCGCCATCAGAAGCCGCACCAACCACCGAAGCGTCAGCAGTCACCCTGCCACCCTGACCGAACCTGCCGGGCCGCCATCCACGCCACCGGTATTGAAACTAATTGGCGGTGAGACGCCGACATCACACATTATGCTAAATCACACTTCCGTTGCCACGCCAAATGAACTGTCAGTGCACTTTAAGTAATTAATGACTACGTCGGCACAAGTGTCTGCTCCCCTTGAACTCCCTCGCGGAAAGGTCTATAGTCCGTGAATCGACGCGGGAAAAAAATACAATAAAAACACTCTCGGCTACAGTGGAATGTGGGAGTGTGTGTGCAAGAGATAAAATGTGACGTGTTGGACAGGCGCGACGCGTAACGTACTCTCCGGATAAAATACAATCAAAAGTATCATGTGTGGTTTTCAATAAAATGATTCAATTTCTTTCTTTCTGTTTAAATACACAAATTCGAAGGAAATAAATACTCCTATGCAATCGAGGAGTATATTTAGAACAATTGCCACAATAAATACATGTGTGAAGTAAACAGTTTAAAAAGCCGTGGAAAATGGAAATTAAAATACATTGAAAATTTAGAAAATTGGTACCAAAACAAGAAATTTTGATAAAAAATTTTAAAAATGGATAATTTACCAATTACCTGCTTTATCGTGCTCTTAACATAAAAAAGCAAAACGCACATAAAATAGAAAGAAGAGTACTTTCTGTAACACTGACGTAAAATTTTGAATAGTAACACTTCTAAATATTTAATACTGGGATCAAACATTGAGTGAAGAATATGATGTATATAACAAATCAACTACAAAATGTCAGCCAGTAACTTCTTTAAAAAATGGGGAAGCATGAGACCCTGTGTTTTGAAGAACTGCATACGAGCTAACTGGCACCACTTCTGACGTCCCATCCAATATAGATGCCCATATTTCCCCAAGGCCTCGCTGTCATTTCCTCATCTCCTCCAGCAGCAGAGCAACGCCACGCTGAAACGTGCCGGCCGCCATCCTAACCAACCCACAAACTTTCCATCTCACTTCCCTTCCACTAAACGTCGAAGTGTTCCCTTTTGCATTTTCGTCATCCATTCTCTCTCTCTAGCTTGTAAGCATTCAGCAGCCACACTTCGGGATGAGGCTTGATGTTTGAGGGAGGTAGTATGTTCCGTGCGAGGACGCTAACACTCTCAAGCTGGGGAAAAAAGAACAAGTCCGTGTATAGATAAGAACTCCAACGGCAAAGTTATTTCTCAGGATCATTCATTCCTGTCATGTTGCTCGGAGTGTGAACCCGTCTACTATCGAATCTTTTATGTCAAATATGATCAGAAGGTCGATTCCTCCGGTGTTCTCCATTTGCTGCTCGAAGTGTGCACTGGTGCATCACGAGTGCAAAAGTTCCATTTGACAGAGAAGTTGGACCAGTGCGGGGAATTGGTTGTCCCAATTGCCTATCGAGGCGCACTCTCTGCACATTAAGAGCAACCGGACTTGCTCTGAATATTTTCTGAGTGGAGGGCTTGCAATGAACGTCGTTGAGATTAGATTAGCCTGTGCATAACTCATCCATAATGGATGCTTTGAGTTTATTGCAAATATTATCTTCGTCTGAGAGCTCCTCAGATAAAGAGCAAGAGGTTCTACGTCTAATTAGTCCTTTTCAAAAGAAGAATGATTAAGATGATGGATTTCGTTTCGTTAATGATGATAAACTGGTAATATTTACATTATGTGTACATGAGTACGAAAAGGCTATTTGTTGATACATTAGTAATTGTTCATTGTTATTATTCAAGTTTCGACTGCATTTGCGGTTACCCATGGTCATGTCTAAATCGCGCAGAAAAGATGTTTCATTTACTGGCTACGCTCTCCCGGTGGAGAGGGGAACTCACGCGGAGATATGACGTATATGCTCGTTTCTAGTGCACACTGAGAGCAGTGAATGGAAAACGCCATTAGCGAAACGTTTGACAGAACAAAAGTTAGCTTGTATCACCATACAAATATTTTTAGACATCTTAATGTTTTACTCGATCAATTGTGACGTTTAAGTACTAAGCGTGAAACAATTGAGAACGTTTGATGAAGCTACTGATGCAGCGATATCAAGAAAAATTTGTGTCATCAAGGCATCTCAAATCGGTTCAAGTATAAGATATCAAGCCAACATTAGGATTACTTGGTTGAGTAGGTTTCAGCATTCTTCTCTAATCATAGTTTCGTTTGATCAAGTGGTCATAGTAGATAAAAAAAAGTTTCATAGTATTCATTTCCGAATACATTTTCAATCATGCTTTGACCTTACATTTGATGAAAGTTAATAGATGTTCACCGGCCAATGCAGATCAGTTCGCTTCTCTTTCCGTCAGAGAATAAGAACGGTGATCCCTTCTCCAGTTTACACAGCAGAATACTTTAACTCGGAAACGTTGTTCAGGATTTATTTAATATTGTGGAAGATGCATTTCATTAATGACAAATCTCTCCCATTTTCTACCATTTCTCTCTCTCCTTTTCAAGAAACTCTTATAAAAACGAACAGAAGAAATTCATTTTATTTATGCATGCAGTATAAGTATATTATTTACAAAATTAACAAAACTTACAAATATTAACATGTGCTGAAATTTTATACAGTGTAAAATAAATTTTAAATATACGTTTTAAAGAGATTTTGTAATACACAGGGCGAATTCTAAATGCGTAGCGCAGGGACAGCAAGACCACGGGCTTTGAAATTCGACATATGCGTTCTCTAAGAGGGATTCATATGCACCATCTAGCAATTTACTTCTCTTAAAATTTTTAATATTTAATTTTGAAGTGGACAAAGAAGCGATATCCACGTTTTTTTCAGCAATTCATAGTGATTATTTAAAATGTTAAATAAAATGTTAAATAAAATAAAATTAAATTTTCTAATATATTTTGTGGGGCTGTCCTGTAGCGCAAGCACCTTCGTCAAAAGATGCAAGTATATGCAGCGCATAATATTCACACGTAAATAATTGACGAAGACGATAGCAGAAACTGTTTCTACGAATATGTGAGCAATTTTATTTGTTTCGTTATATGTTTCTTCGTTATCTATAATTCTTTAATTTATATATACATAAATTAAAAAGCAAAATGAAACGTATTAAAGAAACTCACATATTTGAGTAATCAGTTGCAATATGTAGCATTATACAATCAGATAAAACTAGTCATAAAAGGAATAAAAAGTTATCACAAACTAAACATCTTTCACTACATACCAATGCGAATTTAAGAAAGAATATGTGAAAATTCCAAAATTCACACGAGGAGAGCCACAAATTCTCTATTCGTAATCAATACATTTACTCATTCCACTATAAGCGTGCAATTCGAATCAACATTAAATAATTGTACCTTCTTAATGGAGAAGTAGTTTGTTTTTTTTCAAATCCTAGCTGGTGGAATGGTCTCAAGAGAATTCCATTCTATTAAGATGTTACAGAATCTCTTACAATACAAATTCTCACGTTCTGTTTCCATACTTATCATTTCATACATTTGTGCGCCATTCAAAAAATGTTCTTTCTTGACGGCGTGTACTAAAGAAAGTAAAAAGCAAATTTTCTCCTAAATCAGAAGTGCGACTAAGATACGAGTGGTTTCTAATTCTACTAATTTGTGTGATTAGGGACTTTGCCAGTGTGGCATACTGTATATACTCATCAGTCATTCTTTCCTCACAATGTCCTGGTGATCCTAATTATCTCGCCGATCAAATTTTTCAACCGTTTCCCACTACTAAATTCAAAAATACATCCATCACATTTAAAAATACAAATACTTTTTTTACTCTTGAATCTTGTATTGATCACACAAATTTCATTCAAACCCTGATTGGATAGTCTTAAGGAATCATCGTCTGGGTATGTTTTCGATATTCAAATTTTAGTACAAGACGAGAAAAACATTAAATCTAAATTACAAACCACGTTGTAATACCACGACTCAAGGTATTCGTTAAGTGTATGGTTTTTGTGATGGTTGCATAGGAGTAATTAGGAAGTAAATTTACGAATACGTTGTATTCACTTCAGGCCGAAAACGAATATTTGAACATTAAGTTAGTTCGATGTAACCTTGTTTAACGTTACCAAATTAAGGTGGTATTTTGGGCAGCAGGGTATCATCGTTAGAATGCAGTGATAGCAGGTAAGATTTACTGTAAAGCTCAAGTAGTTCGGCCGAGTTTAGAATCGGATCCACGTTTCTCATTTACTCAAGGAGCGTGCCACTACCACAGACATTGTCAAATCGCATTCTACACAATTCGCCCCCGTTTTTTTTCTTTTATCTGTTTGTGGTGTACCCCGAACGTGTTAGTCAAAGTGCAGAAATTGACACTTATAAAATAAAGAGAAAGTAGCTAAATAAGACGACCTGATACTCTTAGTTTTCTCTCTTTTTCAGCTCATCTTTTGCAGATTTTCTAGACCGTATATCCAGACGAGGTTATGAGAGATATTGCTACTCCAAATAAGAGTAGTTTTCTCACTAAAACCAAAATTAACTCGTAAAACCTGAGGTAGCCCAACATATAAAAAGCGAGTAAGGACGTATTGACTTGTCTTGCCCATGCTTGTCGTCTAAACACTGAGAATTAGCTTCCTGGCTCTATAGTTACTGAAACAAGACGCGTAATGTAAAATCTAATGATAGATTACTCTGCCAAGCTCGCAACTAAAAACAAGGTTGTCTGAATCCTCTTCACCTCGACGGAGCAAAGGCGTTGTGTGGCTCGGCGAAGTCGCGCTCTTCCCCGGAAAACCGAATGTTGAAAACCAGAACAGCAAGGTTCGCGACGTCGGGAAGAAGGAAAGAGTGTTAATCTCTAAGAATGGGAAGGAAACAGCTTGGAAGCCAATGGCATCAAATAATTCAATTTCTGCTAAAGCAATTGCATTCAACGCACAAGAGACAAAGCGTGCTAATCGAAGACGAGGAAATTTCACTTCTCGTGTTCAAATCTAAATTCTTCCGAGAAAAATCAACCATCAAGTTGACCATGATCTCAGAGAAGTAAATCACATTAATTTTGGTCAGCAAAATACATTTTAAGGTAAACAAAGTGCTACATTTTTCAACATTCAATTCCCGAAATACACCATCACCGATACTTGAAATTCCAGGTGAAAAATATCCCTCAACCACACAATTTTTATGGGTCTTTTATCGTTTTTTCCGAGCAAAGATACTATTACAATTAGCTTTTTATCTGTGGGATTTATGTAATTTTCTTAAGAGTGTCATTAATATTTTTGGTTCTGTATCCACAAAAAAAAATTACAACTTGATCATTTTCATAGATTGTATGACTTGTTTAAAAATAATATTAGTATATAAAAATTTAAAAAATACAAATAAGTGTCCATATTGTAATTACGTATGTAGAACTTGAATATAATTATTGAATTAAACGACCATTTTTCACAGACTGAATATATTATCTATTGAAGAAACTACAGAACGGTTAGACCCCAATCCGGCAAATAGTATGATGTCCGAATGTGGGGGACATAACGTTGTGTAGTTTCTTTAAAGATAAGTTCAGTCTGCGAAAATAAGGTCGTATGATTCAAGAATTGTGCAAAGAAGTATGTCGTACGAATTTGTTGTGTAGTAAATGTTTTTAACGTGTTTAAATTTTTTAAACGTGTTTTTGTGTAGTAAATCTTTACATAAACTATGGGCAATAAATAAAACCGTTCGTGTTTCAATCATTATTTAAAATATTTCCCAGTTGACTACATAAATCGCATTGAAGTTGAATAGATATGTCTTATTATTTTTAATGTCTGTAAAGAAGGAAGAAGAGAGTTTTCGTCATTTCCAAATGATGGCAGTGAGAGGAGGTTCAAAATATTAATTTTGTGAAAATATATTTACCATCTATTTAATGAACTAGTATTTAATGACATGGGTCCGTTGAGCATTACAAAGATTAATTCAAAATACTTAATTTATGTATCCATGAGAAAACCTTGCAAATCCAGTCAGAATGGTGCTTGTATGGATAATTAAAAATTGATCTAGTGATGGTGTATGTGCTTGATGGGTTTGAAACAATTTTTAGCTCTAGCCATCTTAAGTTATCGAGTAATCAGCAAATTCAAACACAGAACCCATTGGGTGAAACGAAATACTGGCGGAATCACAGTCGTTTTCGCCGTCTGAAGAAGAGAATTCGAAGAAATCAAAACAAACGATCAAAACAAACAAAAGTGAACGGCTGTGTGTTCTTCATCTCTGATAGGTTTACATTTATGAACACGGAAAAAAAACACGAACCGCTAAACTCAAGTTCTTTTGCTATCTGAAGATGAAAACAAACTTCAGATTGCGGAAAAGTGTAACAATGATATTGAAAAACGAATCTCTGTAATAATCAAAATGTATGAGAAGCGTCTTTTAATGATGGGTGGCTCCAGTTCTATTTTAACAAACTTTGTTGCACACGGTTTACCAAAAAATGGAATTGTCAAAAGTAAATGTTTCTTATCCTTATTTACCTTTATTGTTATAAAACGACCCTTTAAAATCTTTTAAACGATTAAATTTAAGAAAATTTTTCTTTTCGCTGTGATGAAAAAATATTAATTACACTCTTAAATGATTGTGTAATTTCCAAAAATAAAACTCTGTTAACCAAAACTAAAGTTTAACAGACTGTATTTAATCTGTTACAGAAAACATGGTATATTTTTAGCAATAAAATGTTTTATAAGTACTTTATATCTTACATATTGGTGAACAACACTGCGAGGTAACAGATTTATGATGTAAACATCATTAAAATTTTAATGATTTAGGGATATTTTCCGGTAATAATGTCAATAATTGTTCATTTTTCTTAGAAATTAAATTTTAATAAAAGGCATTTTTTACCTTAAAATATATTTTAGTAAAAAATAATTATATGTCAAAATGTATTGTGATGATTTTACTAAAATAATTCAATTTATTATATATTTTAATTATAACACATTTACTGTATCTCTTGGCTTCAAATTCGAAAGAAACGGATTCCAAGAAAATTTAAGTTAAAAAAACTTTTTAAAAAATTAATGAACTGTACCTTCAGTTCACCAGTAAAAACTAGTGATAACAATTTGCTTATTTCTCTGGTATTTTTTATTTATTAAATTTATTTTATGCCTTTTGGCGAGGTTCAGGCCATGAGGCCTGCTCTTCCACATAACCGTTGGACACGGATAAGGGAATTGGGAAGGAGAGATGTTGGATTGCCAGGGATCTTATGGTACCGACTTTTGTCTGGGGTTTTCAACTGGAGTTTCTCTCACCTAGTTCGGCCGAGCAGGGATTGAACCCACGCTCTACCGCTCAGCGAGAGCGAAGACGCTACCACTAGACCACCGCTGCGGGTCAGTGTTTTCGCGCTCATGTAGAAAGAATATTGCGGTTTAGTAGATTGATTACGAATGCAAATACTTTTAATTTGCACAAAATGCGAAACAGAAATCATATTTGGGTCTATTGTTCCGTATTTTTTAATTTTTTCATACATGTTTACAAGATATTAAAACATTTGAACAATAAAGGCGTAATAATAGTAATAGTAATAATAATAATAATAATAATAATAATAATAATAATAATATTAATAATAATAATATTAATAATAATAATATATAAATAATAATATTAGAATTTACTAATTACAAATAATATTAACGTTCATATTAAATACTTTTCGACTGATATTTAAATTATAAAATGAGGTACTACTACCAAAATCAGCTTTGTACTAAAATCAATTATTTTCATTTTCCTGTAGTAATCAATTTACGGATACAGAAATGTGTCACTAATGTTCACATATATACCCTGCTCATCAAATATACAATGAAAATCAATTTTTATCAGCATCTTTCATTTTTGTTGAAACGCTTCGCGCGTAATTCAAATATAATTAACATTCGGATATTACTAGGAATGAAATTGTATGATTACTGTATTCTGCAAAGAAAGCAATGAAGCGGAAATATTCGAGATTTTATAATAATGTCACATTTTTCAATGTCAAGATGAAAGTATCAGACTGACAGGGCTTTAATTCTTCTTCCAATTTTCCAAAAATTGAATGTTCGTCCAATCAATGTCTTCCTTTCATCCACCCCACCCTACCCCACTGAAAAAGGAGGAGCGCTAACAGAACTCACACCACCGGCTGAAAAATCTGCGAACATCTGCAGCGACACCTTCCCTGCACCTTTCCCCCGAATTTAAGTATTGAAAAATGTCTGGCATATGCAAACACGCTACCCATCCTTTTCACACGCGTGACGAATATATATTCGGTGTGGAAGGGTGGGGAGTTAAACCGCCGATCTCATTGGCTGCGCCATTCATCTGCACGTAAACACAGGAGCGCAGCTCTGCAGCGTAGGGCATGGGTCATAGCGGTGGAGGGGAGCAGTAGGGAGGAAAGGGTGGGGAAAGTGGGAAGGTGGTGAGGAGATCGGACGCACGGGTCTACCGATCAAATTATTCAAAAGGGGATTTGTACATTCATAAAAGTGTATGGAGAGCACTTTAGATTTTGCGATGCGTCAATTTCGTCTTCCTGAATTAATTGAATCTTCTACGCTGGAAATGACATTACATGTACTTCTGTTTACTAGAATGCATGAATATATAAATTATTGAAAATCCCAAATCTCTGCGACTATAGTATTCATCTGTAGTGAACTTGAGTGGAACGCAGGGGAAGTTAATTACAATGGAGGTGATCGATTGTAGTCTCTCTAACCTTTCCCAGGAGTTTCATGAGCCTTTCGATTTATGAACACCGTAATTTTAACAAAAAGTAGAACGCTGCAAAGGACATGTCAGAAAAGTAACGAATGAAATATGCTGTGAACAGAAATGGTGGGTCAATAAAACAATGATACTTCACAAGTACATCAATAAAATGGAAATCAATTACGAGACCTCTAAAGACTTCCTGTTGTTTACATTTCTCACTTAATTAAAGACGTCAATTGAACCACACGATGCTTTTGGACGATTCGCTATGAAATCTCGAAAAGTCTCCTTTAAAAAAATTTGGAAACAATAAAAGGAAATTGAGAAGAAGAATAACAAACAAAATTTACTTCTTCTTGGGACATTATTTCATAATTTATTGATTTCACTAAACTATTAAACATTTAATATAATTATACACACATAAATATAATTAAAATTGAAAATTATATACAACCTTTTTATCGTAACAGTGATTATAAATATCATGTTTTAACATATTAATGAAACTAAAAGCGTTATTTATTAAAAATTCTAAAGAGTAGAACTGTAACAAAATATGTTTACAGCAGAATACACATTTTGAAATATATGTGAAGAATAATTAATTAATTTATTAATATAATTAAAAAAATCAAACTTTTCCATCCTACGACAATTATTCTACTCCTCACAACACGTAAGGAAATTGCGAAGCGTAAAGCTCAATTGAACTGAACATTGATGACACAGAAAAGGCCTTTCTGTGAATTCAAAGAGAGAAAATTTCAATAGACGTCAAAAATTCAGAGATGAATGAAAAACAAATGTGTGAACGAAATGTCATTCATCGATAAATTCAACTAAAAAATAAAACAAACACAAAATTGCATTTCTTGTTGACACCTTAGTACGTGCTGTATGAAGGGGTTTACTTTCCCCTGCATTAAACGTCTAAATAATATGAAGTATTCAATATATTTTAAGTAGTAACGACAGAAATATACAAAAACATTTGAAGTAAATCTGTCCTTGAAAAAATGTAAAGCAATACAAAATATTTCCCAATAAATCCATAAAAAATTGAAGTTCATGCTGAATTTAAAGTTTGTTGATGTAGTACATCCAAAATATCTATAAAATGAAGGAAGAACATTGTTTATATTTTATAGCTGAAATTTCACATTTTAAAATTACTTCATCAAATATGTCGGTGACAATCCATATCATTCTGAACACCCTAAAAACTAAAAGTAATTCCGTTTACACCAATAAATGGCTTTCAAAATACAACTAATTTAAGACATCTTAACAATTAGTTCCATAAGAATTTAAAAAAATTGTTTGATTCATTACTTTTTGATTATTTGCTCTTTTAGCGTGAAATGTTTATATGATGTTTATAATGTTTAGATGATATTTATCAGTTGTGGCTGGTCAGGGACCAGTAACGAAGAAAACATTTATCTAGAGCAGATAATGCGATACCCCAGAGCTGGAATACTTGGCAAGAGCGTAAGGAACCTTTTCAAAGCTACCAAGACGTCTTAGAACATTGAAGACACGAGTATACGTCTCCTTACTGCTAAAGACATGCACTTAAACATAAATGATAATTGGTTCTTGATATTTTGCCAAGCTTTGGGACCCAGAGCTAAACGCACGCACTAAACGTCCTAACGACCCAGACTTCGTCGTAATTTGGCACCTGGTGCGGCGTTTGAATGTGCAACTCGTTTTGGAATTCAAACGAAGAAGTTTCAGTTCCATCCACTTTGCAGCACACCATGCCCTCGAGGAAAAAGCGATAGCAGCACCATTAGTACTAGCAGTGAGGGTAAAAGCTCTAGCAAGAACTGAAGCACCGGAGTCGCATCGCACAGGAGTGGACAATCTACATTTGACAACAATATTTCCAGTAGTTTTGTTTCTTGCAGGTGTATATGAAACCAATTTCCTAAACGTGGTCACTATATAAGAAATTACTTATCACAGAAGGATTTTTATGTGATTATTTATTTCACTACAATGTGTTTTGAATTAAAATTATACCAGTAGTACCGCCGGTGACTGCATCACAGATAATTTGTCTCTTTCATAATCATTTCAATGCAAATTATATAAAGAGCTGAGTGGAAATGCGATAATGAAAACCGTTCCACCTAAACACAATTTCCAGAAAAACAATCAATTGTTAACTGTATAAACCACGCACCGCGAGGAATTAATATTTTGGTTCTACGCGTCGACCACAGCTTCGCATGGGTTCGCGCTTTTCACTGGAGAGTTTCAGAATTCACAGTTGGCGACAACAGTCATTTAAAGACAACACAAAAGCACTTGATGAACCCTGCACACAAACCAAACTTTTGCTGCGGGCAGTGCGCCTCGCGGGAGTCGGTCGCGCGCGGATTGCACAGTTCGCGAGCCAGGCCGCAGACTTAATTCCCGGCGCGGCTGTATTACACGCGGCGGAGCAGAGGTCGCAAGGGCTAAGGGTGGGAAGGAGGTCGCTTTCGTCGACTTTGCAGGATCCTCTCCACCCACACGTCCGTCATTCCGCATCTGCGACGCTACACGTGGGTGATAAATAATTTCATTAACCCTCATCACGTTAGCTAATCTTGTTTTCGAACTCCGGCAGCACGGAGTCGTAGCCTATCCTCGACGCCGGTCCGAGCAAGACGGTGGGAATAGGACGCTGGGAGTAAGGATAGAATGGGGAAGAAAGAGGGGGCGATCTTCGGCGCCAACAGAAATGACAGCTGACTTTTTCCAATTTCCCAATGGTCGGGATGAGCAAGCTGCGCGCGTGGGAGCGCCGCCCGAGGTTCAGCCTTCCACCCAAATCCAGAATGAAAAGTCCGCCGCTGCACACACCTGCAGGTGTAATTCGTTTCTTTACATGGCGCGGAAAGGATTTGCGACAATAAGTCGGCGAGAGGGTTGGCGGTCGCGCGGAGGTGGGCGGAGATGGGTAGAACTCCACGCGCGGATCTATGAAGAAACATGCGCGCTACAAATCTGGAGTTGCCCGCTGCCCCGATACTCATCCCCTTCGCACCCCTCTATTTCCCCTTTTCCACCCGCAGACCGGCGTCCTATCGATCGTGAGGTTGCCGTCGAAAAGCAGACCGCATTTGTCTTAATTTATATCACTTAATTTAAGTCTACCTTGCCGCTGAAATACCGGCGACTTGCTATAATCCCGAACCAGAGGCACGGACTGGGTGGGCGCGAGGAAATTCAATACGAACGGTAGAGTGAGGGACGTCGCGGCGTGCGGGCGGAGCGGGGTCTGGTGATTCATTCGGCCCCGCACCCGCGGTTTCTTCTGTCTATAAATTGTGGTTTTCATACACAAGTCCTTCTCCATCCCGCGCTCGTCTCCCTACCCAACCGCGCAGCACGCGACTAGAGTTTTTTTTTAATTTGCTCATTCTCTATTTTTCTGAAAAATGAAGCACTCGACAGAGGACGGGAATCCCTCTCTCCATTCATTCCATTTTTACGCAACTCAAGTGCAGGCGCGGTCGACCCGGCACCGAGTGGGGGTGGGGGAAGAGAAGAGCGACGACGGTGTGGAGGGTGAGGAAAAAGGAGGGGGCGATTGCCGAGCGCCTGACAGCCATCACCTCCTCCTTCTTACCCTCTCACCCTGCGACCTTTAATAGCACTCTCTGGCGCCTCCATTTCCAACCTGGCCACCCCCGCGCGTTTGCTGCCCGAAGCTGCCACGGAATCCGCACGCTGGTGGCGACAGTTCCTGAAGCCCCGTGGATCTCGCCTTTAATGCTCCAACTAAACCTGTTTTTTGCTCGCTAGAAGCCCCGCGCGAATTTACTGCTTACGACCTACGGGGTACATTGGGAAACTTTCCAGAGGTGCTCGTGAACCTGCAACTGTAATAGAATTTACTTCTGAAGCTTTCACCATACTCTATAGCCAGTAAAAGGCAGTGAAGACGGTGAAAAGCGGGGGGGGGGGGAGATAAGACCGATGTGAAGAAGCTCTATGTCCGAGCCGCCTTCCGACATCTTACGTAAAACCCACCCTCATTTCCAAGGCCTACGTGTTTTTATCCTGTCCATTCACTTATATGGCTATTCACATTTTAGGCTACAGCGACGCAAGCAGGGCTCTATTCAAGTTTCCTGCATGCTGCCGCCGTGACCATCCATCGTCACTAGCATTCCTACGCGCTTGCGCCTCATACACGGTCGTCCAAACACTCCACTCTTGCGCAACTCCAGCAACCACGTCTGCAGCCGACGTGGAGCCAAGAAAAGAAGCATTTAACAAGAAGAAACTTTGTCTTCGTCTCCATCCCAACCAAAGCAACAGTTTGACACCCAACGAGAGTTGAGGGTCGTAGGCCGACTCTTTGAAAAANGAGGAAGGCGGGCGCGCGCCCATGCGGTCGCCACCGCCGTCGGACGCGCCGCCCACACCGCCGTCGCCGTCTCCGCAGGGATCGCAGAAGCCTCGAATGCCGCTTTCGCCTCCGCAAGCGTCGAAGGAGAACGCACGCTGTAACCGGACGGACGTCGGGCCGCCGCCGTCGGGCGGACGAGGAGCGCGGACGAGCGACGCCCGCGTGTCGGGCGCAGAGCCACCACTGGCGGCCGCGCGCCCCACACCGCTGACGCCGGCGCCGCTACGCCGCCCCGAGCGCCGCCGAGCGTGCCCGAACGCCCGCCCCGTCCACGCCGCGCGCGCCCCTTCCACGCTCGTGGCGAAGCCGGCGGCGGTGGCGGTGGAGGTGCAACGGGCGTGCGGCAACCGGCCTCGGGGCTACACGCCGCGCCGGTGGCAGACGATCCACCGACGCGTCTTCCGCAGAAACGCCTCCGCCACGTATTATTAAAGCCATTTGAGACATCGTAACCCATCTGTTCCAAAATAATTCGAATGAAATTAAGGACCTGTTTCGGTGCCGATAAGGGATGTGATGTTGCCCCTCTGATTTTGTCAACAGTTCTTTTTTATCGCATAGAGTTTCAAAGTCAGTTCCTGAAGGGGCCCATTGGCGCCAGCGACACTGACTGCGGAATTGCGGGAGGCATTGTGTTCCATGAGTGCGTCGACACGCGAAAGGGAGAACAGTCGTTCGAGGAATCTTCAATGACAAACGTGTGCTAGAATAAATATACTTTGTTGGAATCTTGGAAGATACTCAAGCTCCTTTGTATTCTTTAGATATATCTCAATGTGAATTTCTCGTCACTGAGAATTCGTCTCGCTAGTCGGAATGGTTTGTAAGGGAACGATTTAACGAAACATACAATGTGATATTTTTACTACAAAGGACAAAGTAGCCAGAGATGAAAATAGTCTTGTAACTATTGAGTAGATATTTCACTATTTCATTGATTACTTCCTGTTTTGAACACATAATTCGATGTGAATATATTAAACAGTTGAAGAAATACTGATAACAAGAAGAAGGTAGTGGTTTGAAATACATTCAAAGAAATGAATTAAAATATTTCATTGGTTTCAACGCGATATAAAACCTGTTTTAACTTTAAGGAATTAATTTCATTAATTCACCGCGAGTATTATATAACGCAAAATTATCCTCATTCAATTTAAATAACCATGCTTTTATTGCGTTCAAAATAAACGCAAGCTGCAATAAAAAGGAACATACTCGCGCATTTATACGTGACACGCGGAAAGCAAAACTGAGCTTTTGAAAAGAAACAAAACACTGCAACCTTTTCCAAATAAATTTGCTTTTGATGTAACCACAAAATTATTGGTATTCGATTTATTGTCGCACTTCCCCGATGACTGCAGTTTAGTTCAGAATGTGATGGGTTAACGATACACATCTCACATTGAAACGAAAGATATCTTCTACGAATCATAGTTGCAAAGCCGTCAGAATGAGGTAGCAGTGTGATCTGGTAAAGAGAAATCAAGCTCGTTCTTTTGAGACGCAACTTCAATTCTCCTTCCGAGGTGCTGATCCTATTAACTGACTGCTGATCCAGCGTCGTTCCTTACTTCCGGATGAGTCCAAATCAGTCCGCCATAGCTAAGCGGATGAAGTCCGGTCCCAGGTGACCGTCTCCCGACCGGTCGAGTTTGTGATGTCCAGTTGCAAAATCCATTCCCGTTCGTTTCGTGATAGTGAATGCGCGCACCCTCCAGGAACCAATGGCGATCGCGACAGCTAACGAGGCTCGCCAGACCGCTCCAGCCTTGTTTTCGCGAGAATGCATGTGACGCCCAATGACTGGTATTGAAGTCCGCGAGAACAGCCTATCTCGATATCTTTGCGCCGCGGTTTCACTTATTTCTGTTCGGAGATTCTTCAGCTTGTGCAAATATTTTTTGAGATAACAACTCATCGAGAATACGGAAAGACTCGCGCCGGTTTTTCGTTTAATCGGAAGATTTAGCGGGAGGGAGAAAATGCTACCGCGATGTTTTTAGAGAAAACGATCTACACCGGAGTCGCGAACGCTGTTACGCTCAATGACCAACACGCAGGTAATCTGAAATTTCGAGCAGAGCTTATCAGATGCTTGTTCGCAGTCGGAGATTAATTATCAGGGTCTTTCCGTGGCGTACACTCCGTTAGCAAGTGCGTTGCGCAGTTCCCGTCGAACAATGGGAGGTTTAAGAGGATATCCCGTGAATAAACGGCACCTCAATTTTATCCGCCCACTTAGACCGACTAATGAGCACCTTATGCGCAGATGAGAACTAGAAACTGCGCCTATCAAGTTATTTCACTCATTCGTAATGCCGTCTCTCTCTCCACTCGCGGTGCCCACAATCCTCGGGAAGTTTTATTCCATCGGACGTTTCTTACCTAATTACGAAAAAAATTGAATTTGATAGTACATGGGTTACGTTTGAACAATAAAAAAGTTAGTCTACAAGAATATATTTTTAAAAATTTTCCTACCAACAGTATACAAAATCATTAAATACACAGATTTTTACCAGAAGATAACATTCTATCATTCTATGTTTTTGAGCCACAGAAAATAAATGGAAAATGCGAAGAAAAATGTAATTTCCTTTTAATTCAGTGACATTTATTATTGTAATCTGCAATATTTTACGAACAAAATTAAACTTTTCTTCTCTGATACCGTAACCATGTAAATGTCCAGTATCGTTCTTATGAAAGAGCATAAACGGAACACTGCGAAATGGATTTCTGCCATATAGAATCAAAATGAAAAGTGGTATACAATTTTAAGGAATTCCAGTGTTTATAGTTCTCTATATTGTAACTACGTCTGTAGAACTTGAATATCATTTATATGAAACGACCTCCCTTTCAAGGACTCAATTTATATCCAATTAAAGAAACTTTACAACACCGTTTCGACCTCCACTGTAGTTGTAGTAGTTGCTTCACAATGGCCACCGTAGGTATCGAAACGTTAAATTTCTTTTATTGAAAATAAATCGAGCCGGTGAAAATACGTTTGTTTCATTTAATAAATATATTTATAGTTTCTCGCAAACTATTCAAGTGTTTACCTATTAATTTATCGACTTATATAACGTACCCAAAAGAACTTTCCATTCCACCTCCTCAGTAAGTCAGACGATTCAATTTAAAATTTTCAGCGATACGCACTAAGCTAGTTGATTAAATTGATCAATTTTTCACACACAAAAATATTTTGATATATGAGCAAACAATTAACGTTTAAATATCTGTCAAAATCGATTTTAAAAGAGTAACAATATTGCTAGTACTGTATTATTCTTGCAGTACAAAAAATCTAAACATCTCAACTTACGAACAGTTCAAGCACCGACATAATGAGTATGTTATTTATTACGGAATTACGCTCTTCGGATTATTATTTTGATTTTATTTCTTAGTGTACAAAATATCAGGTTGTCTTATACTCACATTTAATGGCAACTCAATAGTATTCACGGAAAAGCGCTAACCTGAAACAGAAAAAAGAACGTTGTTAAACAAGGAAGAAAGAAAAGTTGTAGCACATAATTCAGGATTATTATACTCGACTGATCCAAACCGGCTTCACACGGGACTTACAGCTGTTACGGAACTGTATGACTGCGTTACTATTTAGTGTAGGCATTAATTGCGTGTCTAAAATATTTTTCAAGAGTTTCTTTATTCACCACCTCGCAGCACGAAAGTGTGAGTTCGGAAACACCTTTGTAAAATCTAAAGCATTCAACCAAAGCCAATAGACGATTCTGTAGGCTACTGGACAACACATAATATCTTATGGGAAATGGTTGGGTATAAAAACAAATTTTCAGTTCTAAAGATTTTTTTAGCACTGTTGGGCTTAAGATGAAATTCTTTTATATATTTCAAAGAACTTTCATAGTCTTCAGGACAACAAAATAAAATTAATCGTTTATTACGTTGCTAAAAGATAAAAGGATTTTCTTACGAAAAAACATTTATTTTTATTTTGTTTGCTACATTTGAATGCGATAAAATATTATAAACAACATTATAAGGCGCAGAACACATTATTCCACGAAACAAAAATTAAATAATAAAATTTTAAAGCTGAATTTTGCCCATTGAATTCAAAGATTTACATAATTGAAAGTTCATTTTCATACATTTAATTAGTTGGCGAGTGGTTTCCTTACTCGGAGTTAAATATACGTATCAATAAATGTGTAGTAATCGTTCCCCACTGTGGTCGGGATGTGATAAAAAAGAGTCAAACTGTTTTGACACCGATGGATACTCCAGTGTAGTAGAATAAAATCATCTCAGAGAAATAAAACAGGTGAAAATACATATATTTTTCGCAGCATTTTTTGGCTCGGAAAATCTAGCGTCGAGTTTATTTTCAAAGCTGTAGCTTATTGAGAAGTGGATGGAAATATATCAAAAGGTTTGTCGCAGACATGCATTTGTCCATTCTATAATTTTACTTACAATAATTATAATTCTTCTTAGAATAAAATCGTTTAGAAAATATAATATTAGGAATATCTCCCTATCAGTATGCTTCTTAAGACAATAACACAAATGATATGATATTTTATCATACAAATAATGATATTTTATCTTCTCCACTGCTAGGCTACGAGAACTTCTGCGTAGATAATGTGTTCGAATTTTCTGAAGTTAATCTGACACCGGTATTATTGTTTTGTGTATTTATAGACCTCCTCAATCAGATCTTGACATATTTTTTCGGAACTTTGAAATTGTTTCAAAACATATTAGACATAAATCTACTAAATTATCGTTACATGTGGTGATTTCAACATCGATTTCCTGAGTACATCCGAATCTGCACATTCACCAATTAAGCGATTCAAGATATTTATCGATTCCTTCAACATTATTACTACAATAAACGACCCCACTCGCCTCTCCGGTTCATCTCAAACATTGCTAAATCAGATTAACGTCAACAATGGAATCTCGTATTTCTCTGAAGTGTTTCTCACAGGATACAGCGATCACCTTGCTCAAGTATTCACTAATAAAGATAAACTAAAACCACTTAAAATACTTTACAAGTTTTTAAAAGAGTTTAATGACACAAATCTACCCATTATTATAAATTGCTTGCGTGAAGAAACATGAAAAGACGTCTACAATTTACCAAACACCGACGATAAATCAAAATATTTATTTCAATATTCCTAAAACATTACAACTTTAACTTTCCTATAAAACGCAGGTTAATTAACACAAAGAAATACACTAGATCGATCACTCAAGGGATAAGAATTTCTTCAAAAAACAAACGCCATTTATATTACCTTTCAAAAATCTATAACCAACCACCCGAATTCCATGATTATTTTCCTAAATATAAGACTATTTTTCGAATAGTAGTCTATGCAGCTTAAGTTATGGAAAACGACAGGCAGGAACTAAAATCGAACAACCGGACGAAAGCCATGTGGAATATTGTTAAAAGTTACACGTCAACTTCTGAAAATCGCGAAAAAAATATTTATCTACTAAACGATGGTAAAAGCGTATCAAATACTCAGGATATCGCAAATTTGTTTAATTCGCACTTCTCTGAAGTAAGTAAAATAACGAACTCAATATTTCCAAACTAATGTTCTCCAATTATATCCACCCAAGTACACTACTGATAACATAAAAGGACCCATTTATTTTTCGAAGTCCCACACTCTGACCAGTTTTGGATCTGTTAGGTTTCCAACGCCTCTCTCCTCTTGCTTCCCCTTCGACAGGGAAAGTTTCGTTCGACCAATCGTAGGTCTATTTGAAACGGCGCCCATATTTGGAAGACTAATACTACCGCTGGTAAATCGTAACGATTTCATTACACCGCTATCAAATAATATTTTGTATTTTTTTTATTTATACGCATTTTGGGTTTCTATAACAAAAATATTCTGTATATTCTTGACTTCAATAAACTTTACCATTCTCTATATTTAAGCGACATCTCTAGATTCGTTGTCTCGCAAGGTCTTCATAGGCAATGTAAACGATATTAGAGTTAAAATATTATTTTTAACAGAATTTGAATATAATTGCAAGATATCGTATGGAATTGGTATAATTCGAATCACAAATTACTTATAAATATTCCTATATTTTTTTA
>NNCF01125882.1:1469395-1504293 GCA_002313205.1 Laupala kohalensis | reverse complement strand
TTTCTGTAAAAAACGTTTGCGTAATACTGTGATAAAATATAGTTTTTAACAGAATTTGAATATAATTGCAAGATATCGTATGGAATTGGTATAATTCGAATCACAAATTACTTATAAATATTCCTATATTTTTTTTATTTATACAGTGAAGTAAAGAAATCAAATCTCATTGCCTACAAATGATGTGTATTGTCGAAAGTAATTTCACATAATTTGCGATTCTCTTAAGTTTTTCATATATGTGAAAAGGAATTAAATAAATATAGAAAACGTTTGTCTCAAATATGAACTAATAACACAAAAGTTTAATTCTCGAGTTATAAATAATATAAAACTACTTAAGGAAAAAATAAATTACATCTTCTAGTGACATATTTATCCACGATATAACAATTTGGTAGTAATCTTGCAACCTAAAAAAATAATCAGAGATCAATAATATGA
Source organism: Laupala kohalensis (assembly GCA_002313205.1). Classification (NCBI taxonomy): domain Eukaryota; kingdom Metazoa; phylum Arthropoda; class Insecta; order Orthoptera; family Trigonidiidae; genus Laupala; species Laupala kohalensis. The sequence goes on along the minus strand of NNCF01125882.1, from coordinate 1,503,849 downwards.
AAATCTCGTTTCAGATATGAATAAATAAAAAATACAAATCCCTTTTATTTATTCCAATCAAATTGAAATGTAATTACTCATATTAATACCATAGGTTCTTTTCTTTATTTATCTTCATATTTCTTTCTTTCTTTCACTCTTTCTTTCTCTCACTTTTCTCTATCGTTGTTTTACTTTTTCTCTCTATCTTTATTTCTTTTCCTCTCTCTTCACGTGTACTGTCTAACGTAATTTCACATAATTTGTGATTCTTTTATTTTTTCATGTATGTCAAAAGAAATTAAAAAAATATAGAAAACTTTTGTATAAAATATGAATTAATAACACAAAATTGTATTTCTCGTGTTATAAATCACATTAAACCACTCAAGGAACTAATAAATTACATGTTCTAATAATACAATGATCTACAATATAACACTGGTTGTAATCGTGCAGCATATAAAATCGTGATCCGAGATTTATATTACAAGAAATGTGATTTAGATTACAACAAATATAACTAAAACTGAAATCTCTTTCATTAATTTATTCAAATGAAATTGTGAAATACAACAACAGATTCTTGTTTTCTTTCTTTGTTCCTACTTCTCTCTTTCTCCCTCTCTCTCTTTCTCTTCACCGTCACTGGATACACCGTCATTGGATGTGAATTTGCGACTAAGGACGGTTGTGGGGTGGAAGATTCTAAATACAATGAGAAACATGAGATGCACACTATCTTCTATTCTCCTTTAAAAATAACATTAAAATGACATATCTACAAACACACTCTTTGGATTCTCACCATTGGTAAACGAAAAAGTACGCGATGTGAGTGGAAATTATTTCACTGCACCAAACATTACCGATAATGTGGATTAAACATATACTAATTACACTATGAATACAGTATATTTAAGAAAAATAAGATGGAACAGCTTTTGAATATATTTCAAAAGTATACTTTAACCTTCAAATGAAGTAGCCTTTGCGTTCAAGTATAGCAAACGTTTAAATCGCCTGCGCAAATTCTCTCTCCTTCTACGTAATCCTGGTAGAAATTATTTCTTTCATCTACGACTATATGAAGAAAGGTTTGAAATACCTTATCTGATCAGACGGCCTCGTGTTACTCTGTAGAAGGGGAATTTGAGTTTATGAAGCTTAGTAAAATTGGACAATGCGAATGCTATTATATTGCTACGAAAACTGTTAGTTTAAATTAATAGAGCATATACCTTTTTCTTTAGTAAACATTGTTCTCCAAATGTATAATGTTGTAAATCTAGATGCTATATGAATAAATATTTATTGAAAATATGGTTTGGATATATATTAGACCCGTTTCCTACTCAATATTTTTATTAAAATAAAGTTTTAATACTTGGGGTATAATTACGAACTCGTTAATTTCTTTTAGTATCATTGTTTTCTTTAAATATAAATTATTTGCTTTTAAATTCAATATAAAAATTTTTTTGCACATGTTTATTTAAATTTTGAAGAACTTTTCTAAATTCCTCGTAAAATATATCATTGAACACTTTCATTTACACACCTTTTGACCGAACAATCATAGCAGTGCTTTAGTGTTCTCAGACAATTACACTTTTGCTGGAGGAGGTAAAATGTATGTTGAAAAATTCGAACAAATAAATAGCCATTCAAACCTGCGTGTTTTAGTCGGTTTGATAATCAATGACATTCTTTTTTTCTTTAATTGCCTGTTGCCTATTTACGAGGAAAGTTCTTCAAAATTAAAACAACGATAGAGAAAAGTGAGACAAAGAAAGAAAGAAAGAAGGAAAGAAAGAAAGAAGGAAAGAAAGAAAGAAGGAAAGAAAGAAAGAAGGAAAGAAAGAAAGAAGGAAAGAAAGAAAGAAGGAAAGAAAGAAAGAAGGAAAGAAAGAAAGAAGGAAAGAAAGAAAGAAGGAAAGAAAGAAAGAAGGAAAGAAAGAAAGAAGGAAAGAAAGAAAGAAGGAAAGAAAGAAAGAAGGAAAGAAAGAAAGAAGGAAAGAAAGAAAGAAGGAAAGAAAGAAAGAAGGAAAGAAAGAAAGAAGGAAAGAAAGAAAGAAGGAAAGAAAGAAAGAAGGAAAGAAAGAAAGAAGGAAAGAAAGAAAGAAGGAAAGAAAGAAAGAAGGAAAGAAAGAAAGAAGGAAAGAAAGAAAGAAGGAAAGAAAGAAAGAAGGAAAGAAAGAAAGAAGGAAAGAAAGAAAGAAGGAAAGAAAGAAAGAAGGAAAGAAAGAAAGAAGGAAAGAAAGAAAGAAGGAAAGAAAGAAAGAAGGAAAGAAAGAAAGAAGGAAAGAAAGAAAGAAGGAAAGAAAGAAAGAAGGAAAGAAAGAAAGAAGGAAAGAAAGAAAGAAGGAAAGAAAGAAAGAAGGAAAGAAAGAAAGAAGGAAAGAAAGAAAGAAGGAAAGAAAGAAAGAAGGAAAGAAAGAAAGAAGGAAAGAAAGAAAGAAGGAAAGAAAGAAATAGGAAGAAAGATAAAGAAAAGAACCTATGGTATTAAAATGAGTTAATACACTTCAATTTGATTGGAATAAGTAAATGGGATTTGTCTTTTTTTATTTATTCATATCTGAAACGAGGTTTTCATATTATTGATCTCTGATTATTTTTTAAGGTTGCACGGATACTACCAAATTGTTACATCGTGGATAAATATGTCACTAGAAGATGTAATTTATTTGTTCCTTAAGTAGTTTTATATTATTTATAACTCGAGAATTAAACTTTTGTGTTATTAGTTCATATTTGAGACAAACGTTTTCTATATTTATTTAATTCCTTTTCACATATATGAAAAACTTAAGAGAATCGCAAATTATGTGAAATTACTTTCGACAATACACATCATTTGTAGGCAATGTGATTTGATTTCTTTACTTCACTGTATAAATATAAAAAAATATAGGAATATTTATAAGTAATTTGTGATTCGAATTATACCAATTCCATACGATATCTTGCAATTATATTCAAATTCTGTTAAAAATAATATTTTATCACAGTATTACGCAAACATTTTTTACAGAAACTCTAATATCGTTTACATCGCATATGAAGACCTTGCGAGACAACGAATCTAGAGATGTCGCTTAAATATAGAGAATGGTAAAGTTTATTGAAGTCAAGAATATACAGAATATTTTTGTTATAGAAATCCAAAATGCGTATAATAAAAAAAATACAAAATATTATTTGATAGCGGTGTAATGAAATCGTTACGCTTTTCCAGCGGTAGTATTAGTCTTCCAAATATGGGCGCCGATTCAAATAGACCTACGATTGGTCGAAAGAAACTTCCCCTGTCGAAGGGGAAGCAAGAGGAGAGAGGCGTTGCAAAAATAACAGATCCAAAACTGGTCAGAGTGTGGGACTTTGAAAAATAAATGGGCCCTTTTATGTTATCAGTAGTGTACCCAATTGTATGTTCACTTCCGAAACTAACGCCAGTGAAGTCATGAGAATCATCAGCTCATTAAAAAACAAATTTTTAATTGGCATAGAATATATACCCCAGTTTATTGTTAAATTTTCGCCCCACTTTAAAATAAATCTACTCATATATATTTTTAATAGTTCTTTATCGGAAGGGAAGTTTCCTTACATATTTAAGAGAGCTAAAGTGAAATCTTTACTCAAGAAAGGAAACAAACTTCATATTAGAAATTATCGATCAATATCTCTACTACCCACTATCTCAAAAATCCTAGAAGAATTGTTCTATAACCATCTTCTAGATTTTTAATAAAAAAATAACATTCTCTCTGACAATCAACCCGGTTTTCGGAAATCCTTTTCCACTACAAGCGCCATATTTTTTTCTTAAACGATGTTACCACATTTCTTGACCGTGGAGAAAATCCTCAGGGTGTTTTTCTTGACTTATCCAAAGCATTCGATGTCACCGATCACGAAATTGTCCTTTATAAATTGCATTCTTTACGGATTCGTGAACTTCCACATCAATGGCTAACTTCTTGTTCAAAAGATAGAAATCAACAGGTCGAAATATCCTATACTAAAAATAGAGTACTTCAGCGTTGTCTTTCAGAAACAAAGCCACTTACTTGCGGAGTACCCCATGGTTAAATTCTCGGCCCTATACCCTTTTTTTATTGTATGTGAACATGTCATCCTCCACATCAGATTGCAAAATGGTTCTTTTTGCTAATGACACTAATTTACTATGTAAACACGCCCACGCTCAAAAAGTTTTGTCTAACCTTTCGGTTTGGTTTCATGCAAATCGTCTCATTGTAAACACTGACATTGTAGACAAAACAGTGTCTATGTCATTTCATAATAATATCAAAAAATCTTTACTTTAGGTTTCTCTTTCTTTGAACGGAATACAATTAAAAACTGTTACGAATATAAAATTCTTAGGTCTCCATATTCAAGACAATCTCAAATGGAATTGTCACGTTGACAATCTTAATTCCCAATTAAGCAAATTGTTTTACGCATTCCGAATATTAGTTAACGTAGTTAGTCCTCGTATTTCTGTTTGCGTATATTTTGCAAACGTGTACTCCCATTTACGTTACGGCATTACCTTCTGGGGTAATTCCAGTCAGAGTATTCAAACTTTCAGAATTCAGAAGAGGATAGTTCGGATAATTTGTAAATCTCACCCCCGAAACTCTTGTAAACCTTTATTCAAGGAATTAAATATCTTAACACTTCCCTGCATTTATATTTATGAAACGGTCGTGTTTGTTTAGACCGAATTACTAAGTGCCATCCTTGCTTCATACGAAACAGTCTCTTTCACGAACACAATACTCGCAATAGTGATAATATTCATCGTTCTAGGGTGTCAACCTCTCTTTGCCAAAAAGGACCGCATCATTCGGGAATCGTTCTATATAATTCACTCCCGAAAAATATAAAAGATATTATGAAATTGAATCTCTTCAAATCCGCGGTTAAAAGGTGCCTCCTGCATCAGCGCTTCTACAATGTAAAATAATTTGTTGATTTTAATAAAAATTAAATCCGTCTTTTGCTTTATCACGTCAATGCAATTAAACTTTTAAAATAATTTATAACAATTTCAAAAACTATTTTCTTGATGATTGTGTTGCCGTATGGTTCATATTAATTTAGTTTTATGTGTACTCAACTTTGGCACGGTTGTGTACATTAATTCAGTAGCCCCATCCTGGCCCGTGTTTTTCTCCGTTTTTCCTTCGGGTAGAGGCGTATTTCTTATACAGGTTGTCCAGGCTTTGTCTAGGGGCACGTTTATTGAAACAAGAAATTGTGAATTTAGTGTTATTTCAATTCTGACGATTTGTAAACACTCTTCTCAGCATAATCTATAGTTCGACAATTATTTGCACATATAAAATAAATTTTTTGTGTTATATTACAAAGATGATGTTCTCTTAGTTTTATAACAAGTAGCTAACTTTTTATATCATCTAGGAATTTTTGCTGAAATTTTTGAATCCGTCTCTGCCTCAGGGACCTTGATCGGAATTGATGGGAGAGTCCCTTGCTTGCATGCGGAGAGTAAATTAGTTTATTGTCCTCCACGTGGTCATATGCAGTTTGTACTGATTTTTTGACAATAAATTTATATTTATTTATATTAATATCTTAAAAAAAAGAATGTGCTAGATTTGAAGGTTGAAGCAAAAAGATATTCTCTCAAAGTCTCAATAAATATTAGTATCGTGTTTATGACATGTGTAGCTTGTAGAATGTACGTGAAAAGTTAAGAACTTGAAAATTTTCCATTAAAGAATCATAAAAAATAATCGTTTAGACGTTGGTATTCTGATTTTTGACGGCGGAATAATGTCAACAAGACCTACAGAACTGAGGCTTAAGGTTATATTTCGTAAAAAATAATTTACAATTTTTTTCTACCATCATTCGAATTATAAAGGCGCTGGTCGTCCACATAGTATGACATGATATGAGACTTATTATAGAACTTTATTATAGAATTATATTAGGTGAACAATATTGCTACACATTGTAGTAATTCATCTCTAAACATTCACAAAGTGTACGTGAGACTACTCTCCAAAGATTGATGTTTTTCCAATTTTCCCTACTAGAGATCATAACTGAGAATTTGAAAAATTTCGTAAATTGGTTTTGTGGTTCTCGAGTGAAAAGCGCACTAACAGTTAGTCAGAGAGATAACGTTTTATAGTATGTAAGGATATATGTTTGCAATCAATCATTTGAATACCGAGAAAATAGAGATGAAATATTGTCAGCAAATTAATTCTATGTATTCCATTATTAATATCAGTATTGTAAATATAAGTGATAAAAAAGATTGTTACTGAGGTCACATTTTCCCTCGCACAAGGAATCATATATTCTAAAACATTCCAGGAACAAAAAATATAAGATATATAAATTTTATAATTCATTATAAAACATTTAGTACCGCTCGAATGTCCTATGTGCACAGTTAGATATTACTGCGAACTTCAGCGTTAGGTCCTCAACGCCCAGAAGACGCGTCTATTTGAGCAAAACGTCCAGTCGGAGGAGTTTCGCTGGCTCACGGTGAGCTGATGGCTGGCAGTGTCTGTATCCTGCCCGGCATTGCTCGGATAGCGCCGGAGATTTCGGCAAATCCCCAGCGGACCGTCCGATCAGACCGGCGTGTGCCGGAGCAATACTGGTGGGCTTCCAGGCCAGGCATATTGTAACATCTCTCACGGGTGGAGGAAAACGTGCATTGCGAGAAACCGCTTCTAACGGGGTACTACAGTGGAGTCTTTCATGAAGAATTATTTGCATTATATCAGGTAAATATATTGAATGTTATTAGTCGATGGAGCAGTAAAAATCACAACCACGACTCTTTTGTTTAGCAATATACTTAAAAATAGAAATCAAAAAGGCTTGGTGCCTGAAAATTATTACTCACCCCAGTCAACTTATCTCTTACTCTGTCGTTTTTATTTTATTTCTTAAACTGTGCTTTTTCATTAATAAGTAAACTTCATTGCCCAAAAAGTAGTTGCAAACAGCGTAATACCACTTGGAGGACTATAAACTAATTTACTTTCCGGAAGCACGCAAGGGACCATCCCATCAATTTCGATCAAGGGCCCAAGGGCAATGGGGAAGTATACATTTATGGCAATTATTTAACGGAAATGGGTTGTTATACGTGTATTATTTCCAAAAAATCGTGGGTATTAAATGTAGAACAAATTCGAGATTAATAGTAATAAGAGTGTTAACGATATTTCCACCTATGTTCAAATCGCGATGGAAAACGAGAGAAAAATCCGGATCAGGATGGAATTACAGAGATAATGTTCATAATTGTGTCAACATTGCCTACGGTTAGAAGTAGACTACAATGAATAAAAGAAACAAAACAGCATGCGTAAAGAAATAATTGCAATTTAATCAGTATTCAGAGAGCGATAATAGTGGCGTTATAAAGTACAAGAGAAATTAACATAACTTGACGTAATTTGAAATAATATAAAAACAATTTTGATTGGGAAATTAAAACTCATGTTAATTTCTTTTAGTAAAATGAAATTTAAAAAAATATAATTGGAAAGTAAGGTAGTAATGACTTTAAAAAATTGTTTGGCATCTTTCATAATAAGGTCAAGGGAGTAATTATAGTGCGATGTGGCGAGTTGTATTTGGTGGCATTAGTCCAAATTTGATATTTTTGATAGCGCAAGAACAGATTCGTATAAAAAATTAATCTCGTATATGGTATGAAAATAGTATGATCTGCTCAAGATCAATTTATTGAGAGCCTGTTTCCGACGGAGCACGTCTACTTAAGAATAAAATAACAAAGAAAACAGAAAATACGTTCGAATAATTGTTTCGAAATATATGCATTGAAACGTTTCAGGTATTGAAAAACTGAATTTATATGAAATTTTTAAGTTCTAGAGAAAATAGTGCCTATATATTCAAATAAATTTAATCATTCTTTAAATACTAAGAATTAAAAAACAATTAAAACTTGACCCGTATGCTGCGTGTTTCTTTCCGCCTTTCAAAAATGTCATATCAAAAAATATGACTGAAACTCAACATAAATGTCGAGTACACTCTATGTTTCATTAGAAATTCTTTTTAATATTTTTGCTTTCGCGAGAAATTGAAAGGAGCCATAAGTTTTTCATGCGAATCAAGAATGAAACGTATTTTAACGAAGTGTTGTGTGATTAACATCAGCGAATAGGGGAGTGATGCACATTCCAAATTTCAACCTCCTGTACGGTTTGTCAGGCGTATGAATGGCGTTTATGGAAGGGTTTCCACAATTATTGCACACATCAAGGTATTTTAAGATTTGAATTTCGAAGAACAGAGACGAAAGTCAAGAACTAGAAATGAGCAAAGAATTGATTAGAGTCGAAATATTATCGTCGAAATCACGGTATCCTTCTCTGACAATTCTACATTTCCTAGAAGTTGAAATATAAAATTGAAGAATATATGCTGTTTGTGGTGGATGAATGTATCTTTACTTATTGTTCCTTTACTTCCACTGAATGTTTGAAAACATAATCGTATTCCAGAAAATCACTTGTTAAGTGTAAGTTGAACTTAATAGTAAATTTTTACAAAAATGTTTTGAAGAACAAAGCATTTTTACGTTATTCGCTCTTTTACATTTAATCATCCAGAGATTCATTACTTAGGCATGACTACAGTGAGAATCAGCGATTCGCCTTGGCTCCTCACAAGTTAAATTTGGTTATTTACTGACGTTTTCTCCAGAACCATGTTCTTCGTGGTATGCCTATCCCATCTCACTGGGATTTCATGCAGTTATATTGTAAAAGTTAACTGTTTAGTAAAATTATTGCTATTTTTTTAATTATTAGCAATGTATATCATATATCTCATATATATTTTTGTTTATGGAAATATATTTTGTATTTACTTTCTTTTCTTTCCAGTCCAATTTGATTTCTTACATTTGAATTTCTTAATTTGAATTGTGTATTTTTTTTTATATTTCTGTACATTGATTTGAAGCAGTAATAAACATACGATACCAATAATATTATATGTTCGGTTGACCAATAATAGAGTATTCACTACATGGCATCAATCTATGACAGACCATTTAGTATTACACAATATAGTCTAATTTGAATATTAATTTTCATTTATTCGATATTTCACCTCCCCTTTCAGTTAAGTAAACGATGTTCAGTGAGTATTATATTAAATAATTGTTATTTAGTTTTTTAATGAAGGACATATTTTTTGTGACTTCGTAATGTATTTTGAACCATGAGCAATATAGAGCTCTCTGTTACATTTCTCGCTACGCGAAGTAAATTTGAATGAAGTAATGTATACCACGGGGAGACTAATAGCAAGCATACACTTCAAGCTGCGTTGCTTCAGAGCACGAGATCAACTCATTAACACTTCAATACACAAGCTAAAAGGATGAATCGAACGTAAAGCACATTGTTCCTCATCCTCATAGCACTGATTTTGAATTTTCATAGATTTTACCGCAGGTTCTGTAGTATACAGCCGCTCGATGCATCCACACATTTCTGTCACTTGTGGCTGGTGAACTGTTTTGCGGTCGTGTTCTGATACAATTGGTCGAATGCCGTGCATGCAATTATAGTTCGTGTCAATGGCAAACTGGTCATGAGTAGATATTTTGTAAAACGACCTAAAACCGTGGGTAAATGAAATTCTGAGTTATTTTAAATTTATTATTACATCAGAATGTATACTATTGATTTCTACCTTCTGCAGTAAAAAATCTTCCAGAATAGAAAAGAAAAGACGTTACGCCATGAAAAAAAATACATTTCCTTTTTTAGTAATGTTTCAAATATTTCAAAGAGTTACAACTATAATAATAGAAATCTTCAAGCTGCTTAAGATATTTTTACTTTCTTTGCTTTCCCGATGAAAAGTGTTCAATATCTAGAAAATACATTGAGATATTGTTATTTTTCGCAAATATCTGTCGTAAAATGAGTGTATTACTTCCTAGAAGAAGATATTTTGATATGGGTGTTTATTGTACACATGGATGCGTTAACTTAGAACTTTAATTATTGAGAGTATATACTTTAAATTTATAGATTTATAGTTACCGCTCAGGAAGTTTTCTTAGCTAATTGTGTTGAGTCAGATCCCTGTCGACGTGAAGTTCGGAATGCAAGGAAAATAATTTCAAATTTTGATATTATACTTCGTAACTCGCAATTAACACCTTGTATTTACCTGGTCGTTCAAGAATTCATCTAATGCTTTAATTCATCATCCAAAAACTTAACGTAATTATTTTATTTTCACCACTTCCTATTAAAACAATGGGTTTGACATAGGCGATGAGCAAAATGCCTATGAACAAATAGTTGTTCGATAAGATTTTGAGGCGAGATCCTGAGGATATTTACGATTTGTTTCGTAGATTAGTGTATTGATGCAACACCATAAATTTAAGTCACGAAAAAGGACATTATATTAACATATTGTTCATATGATCTTGTGAACAACGACAAAATCCAAGAGATGGCCAGTAATATTTAGCTGCATGCATGCTTAATTTTTAGATTTATTGAAAACATTGGTATACTGTCAACTGCATTATTGTTTCCATGGTTCCTGACAAGACACCCTAACAGACACAAAGTTTTCCTTTCAAAAAATAATAATACACAACTGGGAACAAATGCGTATCAGAAATCAAAGTGTGGGCAATGACCGTGCTTAAACGCAATCTTAACTTGTACTGTTCTCGTGTGTCTGCGTAAAGGGACATTGGCTACCGCCCTCACATCTAGATATGACAGCACCACTATGCATGTTGTGAGTCCTTGCGTCTCGTGCTCTGTAGTTGAGTATCGATCAAGATAATTCATACGCATTGTGACGTGATGACGACGAGGGCGGTTCTCCCTAGTCTTCATATCGAGAACGGTTCTCGTTTATGAAGAAGCTTGTCCTCGAATCAGCGTTTTAAGTAGTGATCAAACTCCCTTATAATCATTTTAAAATAAACCTTTCATTTTGCAGAATATTAAAACACTCACCCTTCACCAACCTGGTTGATTTTGACAGCCAATTGAAATTTGCACGTTGTTAATATACTTGTTTATTTTTTACAATGAAATTGTCAAGACTAGTATCACAAAATAACGAAAGATATATAAATAAACAAAAGCATTGTACACGGTTCATAAGACAAGGTACACGCTCCGAGGGTAAGATAAAAATAAAATACACCAAGAGAAAGACACCCGGTGTAGGAAATGAGATGTATCAAAAACCTCTCCGACTCTAAATAATGTATGTCAAATAAAAATTTTTGGACCTGGGAAAAGATCTCCAAAATTTACCAAGGTACCAAATTATTATTGGTGATATTTCTCTTTTAAATGCCGAAAAAGTCTTCAATTTTAAATAACTCTTTTCTCGTCCACGCTAACGATCTCTCTCCTTATTCTACACCTGTGCTTATTTATGGGTCTACGAACACTACTACGATTATGAAGGGGTAGAATATTGTCTTATTTCTGACTAGAATTATCTTCGTCTCTTTTTAATGTAGTATTTCCGTATTTTATGAATTCAAAAAAAATATTTAGCTCGAATTTTTGCAATGCGAGTATGAAAAATCATAGCCTCCAAAAGTGATATGAATGATGTTTACACACTGTTATAACTATTGAAAATCTCTGATATTATAGTTCACAACTTGTCATGAATTTTGATGCTCCGAGGAGTGAATGACTCGAGGTGTATGGCCTAGACGGATAGCAATGGGGATTCAGGAAATAATATTGTAATTGTATATTCTACCTTATAAGTAGATGTAAATTTTACTTTCAATAAAAACGTGGTCAATTTAAGGAAGAATATTTGCACCACGTAAATTTTATTTACGACAAAGGAAGACTAATTTGTGCAACCCAACGTCTCTCCTTCCCAATTCCCTTACCCAAGTCCAGAGGTTAGGTGGAGGAGCAGGCCTCGTGGCCTGAACCTCGCCAAAAAGCATAAAATAAAAAAATAAATAACTTAAGTATTTGCAGTTCAAATTGATATATTTCTATATTTTTTAATTTGATTTGGTTTTGTGCTAATCTGAATGATTCTATAATATTAAGAAATAATTTGCAAGATGGAGTCATTTTTGTGTGATACAGGTTTTCGAGATATTAAAGTTGACATTGAAAATATGATATAAAGTTTTGATTCCAGCGCTCAAAGGAAAGCGTCGCCGTCTTTCAACCAAGCAAATGTTTTTCATGTAGTTACGAACAAACGATGGGATGTTGGAGTAATCCATGGCATTCTATTTCAAAAATCAAGATATTCGACGACGATGTTTACGATAGCACTCAGACGATGTAAGGGATTAACCATTGTATTTCAAATTAACTGGTCGCAGTATATATCATTACGCACGCCACATAGCAATAAAATACTGCTTGAAATGATAAAGAAATACGAAATGTCAACCATATAATATGAAGTAAATAAAACATAAAGGAAACAACATTTAGGAGAATAAGAAAAGTAAAATCAAACACGTAAGATGAAACAAACATGAAAATAATTAATTAGAACAAATTAACAAACACTTAACTTTTAACCAATAACATCATGAACCACTGAACCAACGGAACGATATATGACTTGAAATAAGTACATATTATATAAATACATGAATATTCTTTAAACACACAGAAAATTCTCTGAAGAACTCACTTTACAATTAGTCAAGTAATTAGAACATTGATTAAATATTTTTATGAAAATAAAGAAACAGAAAAATCTTTGCCTTCGTTTCGCTTCACGTGACATGACATTGCTCTGCTCATAATTTCATTCTCGCAGCTCATTTAAGCTCATTCTTCAGTTCATTTCAACTCACTTTTCTAATCCTACTTCTAAAGGCATTCGCAGTTTTTAGGAGTCTGTAGCACTGTTGCAGGTAATCTAAGAACACTTTTCTTTAAAAAAATTCTGCCTTGAGCGCTGTTTTCTTCCGCAAAATTTGTGTGGGTTGTCCATCCTACTCGTATAATTTCGTGTCTATTTCTGACTTCGAATAATTATTAATGCATGGACTCATGTGTCTGATTTGCATGGGCAGCGCAAATGAGCATATGCTCTACATTCCACTAGTGTTTTCCACTCACCCGCGTTTCTTATATAATTCAATCTCTCCATAATCTCAAACTCTTGAACGTGCCTTAACATAAGGATCCCAACATGTCCACATATATTCGAAAATCGGACCTGTCGGATTCGAAACATTTTGTTACCTTACGCATTACAAAGTGCAGAACCTAACATTCTCTGTGACGAGAAATTTTCCTGTCTCCTTCTGTCGTGTTGTGTAATTCTTGCCAAATATTTGCTACTATTTTCCATCTGGATATGTGTGTTTGCTAATGTTTCCATCTCGTGCCCACGACATAATTGTACTCGTGCGATTACTTACGTTATTAAATATAATTGGACCCCCGTATTAATTATGTTGAGGTCATAATGTAACATTTCTACACCATTCTGTGTACTGATCATATAATTCATCAGTAAAGAGGCATAAGGCAATCGTGACACCTTCACTAATGCTATAAACATTCAAGAAATAGTAATTGTCCAAGAACACTTCCTTGCGGAACTCCCGATGCAACTACCATTTTGGACGACAATAACCCATCCACTCAAACCTTCTAGTCCACCCCTCTGAGAATTCCCTTATATGATGCTAATATATCAAACGGGTAACCCGATTTAGCTCATTTTTTGCATAAATGTAGGTGTAACTGATATTCTAATAAAATCATGCACCTGTCAAGTGTTTTCGAGAAATCGAGGTATGAACATATTACGGGTCAGTTTCATATCATAAGAAGGTTGCAGCTGCAGTTTCAAGCAACAGCTTGGCGATAGCAAATAAGAAGTCTTGAGGCGCTTCTGTTCTTTCTGGTTTAGTTTATAATTGAAGGATTGGTACCGTGTAATATTTATATATTATCTCCATATAATATTTGCCTTGTAAATAATATGATTAGCGTTTCTTTTGGTGGGACATCTAGTGATGGTAGGAATGTAGAGTGAGACGTGTAACGAAAGTAATTTGAAATACGAGCAATTTTTATGAACAAATTATCTTGTTGTATTGGTGCAGTATTTAGGAAATTCAATTAGAACATCTAAATTTCTGATCATTTACGAGTTACCTTCAATGCCTGTTGTTGCTAATATAAGCATATTCGAACATTTTGGGTTTAATTAAAATAAATTACTTTAAATTACAATACGGGATGCATTTCCAGGTTTAAATAAATAAAAAGTATACGTTTTGTTGTTTTATTACTTTTCTCAAAACATAAATGTGTTGCAACTTTGTATATAAAATTTAGATATTTTTCTCGTATAATTGCATCATGAGTGGTTAATGTATCAAAAATATTTAAAATGTTTTGAAATTTTAAGAACATTCATTAAATTAAAACAAATTGAAGTCGATTAATTGTATATTTCACAGTGATCAGGCATTGTCTATTTATGAATAACAAAAACAGAAATAGCATGTCTGTATAATTTGTCCCTTGTAAGAGCACGGACGTCTTATGCCAATCTTATTTGAAAACTTCATAGTCGGTAAAAATTTAAAATATTTTATCAACATTTATAAACTGCAGAAATGTATTAATATTGAATGTTTACTTTTTCTAGAATCCCCAAAAAACTTCAAAGGAAAACCAAAATATTGTATTCATTTAATAGCCCTTCAAAACAAATGACACATTATTGAGGAACGTCAAACGCTTGAATATCATTTATGCAGCCATTATTGCTCATGCTGCACGTGACAGTTTGACATATCATTTATGTTTTCATGTTCGTTTTAATTTTTTTTCCTTGCTCGTTTTATTATCCTTTCCGTTTCTTTACTGCACTTTCCTCGTTCCCTTAGCTCAGAAATATGTCCCGGAAATTCTCATCGCTCTTAAAAAATGTAATTGTATAAAACTTGATATTTATATTGAACTGTGGTAACTCATATTCTGAATTCTTGACAATGAATAAGTTCGTTTACTATTAATATTCATCCAAAAATCCTAATTTATAAAGTTAATGTTTTTATTTTACGACGTAGTTGAAAATTTTCGATTTTAGTACTACGTTTTACTTCAATTTCATCAAAATATCAATTCCAACTCTGCATATTTTTATCGTAACTTCCTTTTCCACTTCACAATTAATTTACAGCTCAAAAATGAAGATTCATTATAATGTTTACTACAAAATATAATACCGAGAAAATCAAAGCGTTATGTATTGAGATGTTCATTGAATTTGACTTTAAACAATTGAACTCATCCAAGAAATAATTAGTTTCTACCATTAAACTAGGCAGAATATTCCTTGAATTCATCATATTATTCTCGACAGAAGTAGTAATTGGGTGATTATTGTTGACACGTTCATATTAATGCAATTACAAGAAACACAAACTAGTACAAAAGTTCAACAAATTTGAACAGAAACTCGTGTCTGAAAGACAGCTATTCAGAAAACTTACTCGTATATAGTTCGACACATTCATTGTCGTGAGGCATACCCTAACCACTTGAAAATTCATGTTTCCCTGATTGGCGACTAGTGTTCCCAGAAACCCACTCGCACCTGGTGTGGTGCTTTCAAGCCCCACAGGTAAATCTCAATTTCCAATTCTCAGTCACCCCTACCACTGAAACAACATAATTACCCGAGATTCACGCACAAATACACATCCTGCAACTTGGAAAGTTCCCATGAAGGGGAAAGACATTCTGAAGTATGTCAGCAGTAACTACATACGCTCGACGCATAAAATGTTATCCAGAAAAAAAATTGAATTAGAGAGTTCTTAAAAATATTCAAAAAAATATAATGATAAGATAAATTTCACATAATATGTGAGATTTTACATATTTCAATGGAGGTGACAGTGCAATTAATATTAAATTATTCAATTTTTGATTAAACATTTTGAAAGTGGACCTGAATTGCTCGAAACACAACAGGTTGTCAAATAAATAATTTGTTCCATTATTGATACTAATTTATAAGTATCTAAAAAGTATGGCAAGTTATGAAATATGTATGTTTAATTCGCAATTTCTCACCTCATTTCAACGACGTCCCTCAACACGACCCATCAGTTTCTTCTCGTATCCTAATGTTTTCTTTCATCCACATTCCAAAGATTTCCATTATAAAGTACTTGTATAAATGATTCGTGGTTTTTATGTAGATTTTAATGTGTTTCCTGTTACATCTATACTTCCTACAATTTCTACTCACGAATACTATGAACCTACGTATGACAGTTAAGCTCGCGTTTGCAAAAAATACGTCTGGGCAGCAAATATTCTTTTGGCATTACCATAAAAACATTTCTCCATTATCCATTTTATATTATCACGCAGTTTCTATTTAACAATATCAGAATCCTTATTTACGTAGAGACCACGTTACCTTATAGAAAAAATATTCATGAATGATACTAATTATTAAAACACTCACGTAATTATATGACCTTATTCATGGCGCTCATTTTTCTCGCTTTTTACAAATATTTTATTAACAACTGTCACTATCTCTTCATGAAATGTTGAAAAATGTTATTGGATACATTACAACTCAAAAATAACAAGAGTCTTGGGTACGACTGCGTCACTAACAAGATGATTAAAAATATGAAACCAATTTTTGGACAATAAATAGTGAATATACTCCAAAACTGCTATAATTATGACAATTTTCCGAGGAGTTGGAAAATAGGGATGTTAAAGCTATTCCTAAAACGAGGGAATAGAATCCCACAGAATAGCACATCATATAGACCGATTACCTACTACCTGGAATAGGGAAAATTTTGGTTAAGAGCATAGCAGAAAGACTAGAAAAGGCGTTAAAAGGGAAATTACTCAGAAACCAATACGGATTTACAGTTGGGCAAGGGACAGAAGATGCAATTAGGTATTTGCTCAAGAAAATAAACGAAGTAACATCAAAATATGCTCTCCTTGTCGGTATAGACATGCAAGGGGCATTTGACAGTACGCAATGGTCTACTATATTAGCTGAGTTAGAAGAGAAAAACATACCATCCCAATTAATGAAATCATATTTCGAAGATAGAAACGTGTTATTAGATATAGGAAACGAAAGAATAATTAGTTCACTACGGCAAGGTTGTCCTCAAGGGAGCGATACTGGGCCAATATTCTGGAAGGTGATTGTAAATGTAATACAGAGGCAATGGAAAGAAAGGAAGTAGAGACCATAGCTTATACTGACGCTATAGCAATCCTAATTGGAGCAGATAGTCGTAGATATTTAGAAAAGAAATGTAAGGAAATATTAAAGAATTTTGAGCAAAGATGTGAAGAAATAAAATTAACATTGTCACGATGTTTTTGTGTTTGGTTTGTGTTTGGCTTAAAGCATTGGGGGAGAAGCTGGCGAGATCCAATTATAAAATTTCCAACATGGCGACTACAGTTAAAAAAAGCAATAAAATACATAAGTCAAAAGGTTAAAAAGATGATGTATGGGTTGCAGGGGGTTGGTATAAAAAACAACAATAGGTACAAGACAGCTGGTAGGGTTATACCACGGGGCACTACGGCCACTTATAATATGAAGTAAGAATACGCATATGGAGAGGAAACAGTTGTATACAAAGATGCTGTCTCCTGCCCTGGAGTGGGATGTTCCGGAGTACGTCAACAAGGCCCTGCAGTTCCTCTTAGGGCTATTGCCAATAGATTTAGAAATAGATAAATATTACTTGAGAGCGAAGATATGAAGAGGTAAGACAGTTAAGCTGGAAGAATTTCAAATAGATAAAACGTAAAAGTATAATAAGTAATGAGTTAGTAGTTGCTGGAATATAAGATGGGAAAAGGCAAAAGAAGGAAGAATAACATATCAATTCATCACCGAATTGAATATGTAGTTACAAAAACAGAAGGTGGTTCCAGCCAACACCGAAATTGTACGAGGAATTGACAGGACATGGAAACATCAAAGAATATTTGTATAAAAGGAAGCTAACAACAAGCAGTATGTGTAAATGTGGAGAAGAAACAATAAATCACATATTACACAATTGTAAAATAGCAGAATATGAAAGGGAACATTGAATGAAAGAAATGTAGCGAGATGGAATATATAGTGACAAGGATTGGACGAAATATATTGCTACGGAGAAGGCTTATTATAAATTTGAAGAGTATGCAAACAAAATAATGAGTGTAAAGAAAGAAAATATATGGATAGTAGGAAGTTCCCCATCTCTTCGCGATAGGGATGGGGAACGTATATGCCTCAGCAGTGTATACAGCAAAGTGGGAACAGCCATGACTGGCAAAGCAGATATGACAACAAGGGAGAAGAGAAATAAGAAAGAACATCAAGAAATAAGATGGAAATGAAGAGATATATAAAATAGAAAATAGACAAAGAGAAAAAACACCTAGAAACAAAAGGAGATAAAGAATACCCAGGTAGTGGCCGAATTCACAAGAAGCCGGGTTCACAAGAAGAAATAAAATGAAAAAAAATTTACAGTATCTTTTAATTAACCTCTACTCGTTACACAGCAATTGATCTCTTACTCAGGACTGTTTTAATTCTTATGTACGTACATAAATATGATAGTTTCGGGATAAATTCAAGGATCTGCTCAATGTATACATTCTAATCTATATCGCACGTCAATAATTTAAACTAATACCTAAACCTTCCACTTTTCAACAGTCCTTCATCCAAAAAAGTATTTCCCCCTCTTTTATGAGTGTACTCTGATAGTGAGAAATTACTACCTAAGTGTTGAGTCAAATGATTGAAATGATAAATATAGTGGAATGTGTCAACTGATGGTATCGTGTAAGTTGTGGTAATATGAACACTGTCATGGAATGATGTATCTTCGTGACGATGCGTTTCATAATGTTCAGTAATTCATTAAAATTATGTTATTCATTCATATATCAAATTAACATAGAAAAAACAATGTTCGATGAAATACTTTCCGGTCCATCCAACTCTCACTTAACACTAATATTCCCTTTCCCCACGAGAACTTGAGAAATAGTTTTAGTGTACACTTAACCAATAGTTTTTTGACAGCATGCTATTTTTAATGTCATAATTGGATATAAACTTTTGCAGTATTTAAGAAGAAATAACGTATTATTTTTTAAAATAATTAAAAAATTATGCGAACCATTAAAATTATTGGAAACTTCTGTCGCGTGAAAACGTCGAGAAGCCGCGAATCGAACCGACAATTCTTGCACCATCCACCTTCCACAGTTGAACAATACCTTCACCATCAAGTATTTCTTTTCCATCTACTGCAATAAAAAACTTCTGAAATACGTATATTATAAAGTAATTATCGCCTAATAATTTATACCGCTATATAATATATCGAATTTCTCAGGATATTCTCACTCTAAATATGTACAGAGAAATTAAAATCAATTTCGTAAGTATACCCGGAAGGTTTGGGTGAAGTAATAATAATTATTTGATTTATTATAATATATCCAAGTACGTAACAAATCTATTTAGTTGAGTCACATTCAAGGAGATTTTTAGCTTAATCTTATAGCTATGAAATAACAAAAAACATAAGAAAATTTATGACAAGTTCATTCACATACTGTGTCTTAATTATAGACAATCAATAAACTTACAGAATTACTTTTTCAGAAATCTTCTTTTAATAAAGTTGTTACATGTTTGCCTTCACTTAATAACCATAAAATATTTTTATGTGATGAAATAAGTAATGAATTATATAGAAACAAAATAAAAAATGATGATCAATTGGATAATAAAAGAATTATTGTATTACCAAGGTATAAACAAAGAATTGATAAAAGTAGTGGAAAAAATTTAAAATAACTATTGTATACCGTACGATCAATAAAGTTGAATTTGTCAAAAGTCATAAAGAGAAAATAGAAACATTCGATCAAAACAATGTAATTTATTCAATTTCATGTAAGGATTGTAACTTGAAATATAAAGGACAAATAAAACGTCCTTTAGCTACAAGAGTGAAGGAATATGAAAGGAATTTTAAAAACCAGAATGAAAATAAAAGTGGCATTAGCCACCACTGTAAAATGAATAGACATGTTATGAATTTTGAAAATACAAGAATTCTAGGTAAAGAACAAAATCTTTTCAAAAGGTTAATTTTAGAGAGTTTCCATATAAAAACAAATAATAGCATAAATACATAGTTAGAGAGTAATATATTCACAAAAGAATATGACAATTTATTCTTTTTACTAAAAAATACAGTTAAGTGATAGCTTGTTAAGTTGTCAGTACAGTTATGTATATGCTAATGTTTTTCAAACTGTGAATACATGTAACAGTTCTAAAGAAACACTTGACAGAGAAGATTGAAAATTTCAATCTTCAAATATGGTTTTAATTGTACACAATTTAAAGAGATTTTAAAAAATGTGAAATGTAACAGCATCTCTGTATACATATCGAAGTATGTTATAATGAATATGTTAATAATTTAGATAAGTTGTGTAAATGTTTTATAGAATTTTGAAACATAGTAGTATTTGGTAACAAGTTGAGTCTGGAATAAATGTTAATTGAATTATGAGTGTTTTGTGTGTGTTATTGATTGGAACCTGTTATAGTATCTGCTTATATGTTTTAAAATAGCCCTGATGAGGAGGTCAACAAAACCCCCAAACGTAGGCAAATCTGTAACAACTTTATTAAAAGAAGATTTCTGAAAAAAATAATTCTGTAAGCTTATTGTATATAACAGGTATGTGAATGAACGTGTTAAAATTGAATAAGACAATCGAAATCTAAATATTGATAAATATTATAATTGTTGATTAGAAAACTTCATCTGCATTTTATAATACCAATGAATATTTTGAGTAGAGAAATTCTTTGGGGAATTGCCGCGAAGGGTTTCTAGCTACGACGTTCACACAGTTTCAGCTCAAATCCTGATGGAAGTAGTACCTCCGAGAGACTTGAATAGTAGTCTGTTTGATCATCATCCAATCACAGAGGACACTGAGGAGATACTAAACCTTGCTCCCAGGGACGTGGAGGCTTTAGTGACGTGGCATGGGATGAGGTGGAGGATCTAATTTCATCGAATTTTAGTGACCTTATGAAACAGAATTGTCGACACACCAAAATAACTCGAAACTGTTCACCGACTTTTTCACTCAAATGGCATAAAATTTTGATAGGAGAGGGCTGATGTTCAGCGTTCTCCAGTGCGTTCGATGCAGCTGTAGAACATTAAAGGCGATCCACACTAGAAGGACCCCGTTAAGTCAAACTCTGATAGTTGAATAGCGTTCACATCTGCCGGGTTGGGTAGTGACCGTGACGTTCAGAGCAGGGCAGGGTCAATCTCCTTCCCACGTCTCATTTCTCCTCGCTTCAATATTGCGCGATTTTTTTCATTGATGCGTCTTTTGTACTGTCGTTCCGTTCTGTTCAGATTGAGGGATGGGATATACAATGATCGCTGTGTCGGCGACGCGAAGCACGGGTAACTTGACTGGCACATCCTGCGAGAAGAACCTGGCAGAGTAAAATTACTTTCTTTTCAAGAAAGGACGAACGAAGTATGTAGTACGCGAGTACATAATTACTTGCTAGCATGTTCAATTTATTATCTACATACCTTACTTTCAAATGAAGTAAAATGTTTGAAGCTAAAACTTCAAGTTTGAAAGTACATATAAACATGTTTGCTGCGAATGGCAAGTTCTTTAGTCTTGAGAACCTATTTTTTGATCTACATTGAACAATAAAATATTTTATGGAAACAAAATGAAATTATCCCTCACAATATTACTTAATATGTTTTATTACAAAACAGACATGATGTAATAATCCCAAACAACTTACTACATATAACACATCATGAGTTCACTGTTTTCCACTCATGGATACATAGTTTCCTTATGGTACCCATGACTAAGGAAAACTTTCTAAAAGATGTAAATGTCATCGAAACCATTGCCCCAACAATGGCAACAATACAAAAATGATTCTGAAAATTATAATTCTGAAAAAATGTTTCCCACATGCTATTGAAATGAACAAAAAATTCTTGTTTACCTTACATTGGCACAATCTTCCAAAAGATAGGACAACGACTGAGTAAATCGAATGAATTACGAATTTCTTACTAAACTGGCAAAACTTTAGGGAAATTTTTGACAAAAATCAAAGACCGCATATCAATTTTAGATAAAAATGGGGTATATGAACTTCATTGTAATGATTTCGATGCTGCTTATGTCACTTAAATGGGAAGGAATTTCTCCATCAGATTGGATGAACACATTAGGGCCTGGGAAGCAAAATACAGAATTATCAACCTTCGCAGTTCACTTCAACAACTGCAAGCACTCTTTCGACCATTCTTCAAAATTTCAAATTTTATATTAAAAAATGTATGGTCCCTGATTTAATATTTACGTAATACTGGAAATTATAAAACTTTAACGTTACCATCTGTTTGCGTCAATGAACAGACTGATGCAAAAACAAGTTCTGTTTTAAAATTATTTGGTCGTTAACTTCCGTTTTATGCCCATCTCCATTTACATATTACTGTTGTCCATTTATTCCGCTACTATTCTTCCGTTACTTACTTTAAATTGATTTAGTCTGATCCATTTTTACATGACAGTTGTCAACTTACTTACTGTCCAGTTTTTCTAAATTAATGCTCTAATTGAATAAGACATCTCAATTTGTATAAGTTGAGATCGAATTGTTTATGTTGATCCCATGTTACGTTGTTTAGTTTTTATCATTGTATTTTCATCTTTCTATGTTTAGGTTTATCCATTTTTAAATTTTATTTTTATTTTTTATATTCTTGTGTATTTATTTTATTGTTGTAGAACACTGATGGGGAAAGCTCTCCTGAAATATGTCTGTTTTGTAATAAAACATATTAATTAAAACTGTGGAAGATGATTTCATTTTGCTTTCTTAACATGGTTTGCAATTTCCACAAGATATCGATTGCAACTACGAATAGATTTTATATCAGTTTTTCATTAGAATCATGAAAAATATGTATTATGTATCGTTTCCTGAAGCATTACAAATACGAAATATCCCGTACAGTAAGCTATCTAAATTTCCTTCCATAAGAATTGTTTATTAAAAAATTAACTTCGTCATATTTACTTCCAGTTAAACTATAGTTAAAGACAACGTCAATAAAAAAGTGCATGTTTCAAAATCGAATAACTTTAAATGTAATTTTTAAAACAAAAAATAGTTAATTTAAATAGACAGTAACTTTAAAAATAAATCATAAAAAAAGTAAACGTTTTAGTGTTTTCAATTCTTCCCTCTAGATTAGTTAAATGTTCAGTGAGAGAGATCTTATAATTTATTTGGAATAATTGCTGGTTTGTTGAACCTTATATTTTAAATGTATATAATAGCAATCATTCCCTCACCAACGTCTGTGAATGTGTCTGCACATTCCACAGTTGTTTATTTAATATTACATCTCCGTAAGGGTAAATTTTGTTTGAGGTTACAAAGAAAATTTAACAACTTATAAGGATACTAAGATGAAAAAACAAGACCGTTTCTAGAAGCGAATGTAGAATGCCATTAAATATTATCTTACACAAAATGTCACCCCAAGACCCGCTATTCCTCCTTTTAATTTTACTGTTATTAATATTTTCTAGATTCTAAACTTAATATTATCTCTAACAGAGGTACAAGTTTAAGACAAGGATTACATAAAACTCCAAATTTAGTAGTTTTACAAAATAAAGGTATGGATATATTTTCCTGTAACTTATGCATTAGGAAAATAGATATTAGTCGTCAAAAAGTTAGTTAAAATTTTTTAAATAAATTTTAACTGTTATTACTGTAATTATTGTTTCACAGCATTGCATACTCCTTCATAATACATAACCCTGAATTGGAGTTTCAAGACAAGCGAATGAATGCCATGAGCTATAGAACGCCCGGGTTTATCCCTAAAGAAGCTCGTGTACTTGGCGCTATGAAAACTAGGCGTGGCGAAGCCTAATAATACAGAGATCCACTTATCTCCTTTCCACAGAAAATAGGGGAGCCAAGATCAACAATGTAAGGCGAGCATCTTCTCGGCCAAAGCTTACGGCGCTTCCTCAGAAATGCCTGGCAGCGGTTGTCGACGCAACGCAACACAGACGTCAGAGCGCGGAAGGAGACGTGGCATGGCAGCGGCGCAGACGGTGGCGGTGTGCAGGGAATGCAAGGGGCGCTTCGCCGGAAGAGGTGCGACGTGGCGGGGATACGGTTTGGCGGGGGGTCCGTCGCGGCCACCCTTGCTATCTGCGCAAGCCACGGGCCGGGTCGAGCGGACGCATCCATCGCTCTGCGTGAGGGATGGCACCCCCGCACCGCAGGGGTTAATTCGCGACGACCCCCGCCCCGCGCTTATCTCGGCAGGCGACGTGGGCCGCCATCCCCGCTCCTTCCCGTCGCCCACGGCGTGCGCCACTACCCGTCGCCACGCAACACAACCCAGTCCCAATCCCCCGCGTGTCCCGACCCACGCCTCTCGGCGCTGCCTTCCCCGCGGCGCCCATTAATTCAATAGAGTGGACACCCGGAGAGGTTTTAAGCATTCATCGTACATCCCATTATTACGCCTTGTCACAACGCCCACCGGGGATACGAGTCCTCGAGCGAACGCGCGAGCTGGTGGGTGCACAAGCGTGTGCATGCGTAGCGGGATCTCCCTGGGTGGGGAGGGAAGGCACTGTCTCCAGGAGAGGGGATGCAGGGTGCCTACTTGAGATCCATGGAGTGGTAGAGGGGACAGAAGTGGAGTGTGCCAAACAGCCCGGAGAAGCGAAAGAAACCTCCGGCACCTGAACTGTCCAATTGACGCGGCGGTATGTCGGTTTTGCAAACACTTCGTTTCAATCAAAATGACGATGAGATCTTGACCTGAACGTCTTCCCTATTAATTTATCTCATTCACTATCACCTGCTCGCTTTCGTAACACATCCATTGTTGATGTTAATGATACAATTGGGGGGTCGTACACTTTAAACTAAGCGGAGCGGAAGTGGCGAGAAAAAGGCACCCCCGAAAAGTGTTCCCTCTGGAGATCGCGCAACGAGCAGAATAAATGAATGTCAGAGAGCGGCCAACTCAATGAAGGGTTGTAAATCGAAGAAAGGGTGCGGCCGAGAGCATTTGTCGATCCTGCAAACCCTTGCCTGTGGACTGCGCTGACCTCGTGATGCCTCCGATGTTGCCAGTCGTCCTCCGCGACTCGCGTCGAATGTCCCCGCTCCACCCCGCGCGCTCTCGCGCCTAGCTGCCTTGTGCCACCGTCCTTCGAGCCCCCTCTTATCAATTAGCAGACAGGACTAATTCAATCTGGCACCCGGCGCTGAGCTGGTCCAGCCGCGCTCCCCGGTTGGGACTTGACCGCCCAGCTGTCTCGACTCCTCCCGGTGGCACACTCGCTTAATGAGTTACTAAATCCAATTTTCTTAAATATTTCATTGGAGCAAGTAGAGGTAGGAGTCCTTCCCTCCTCCACTTTCAACGAACTGACCTTCGACGCGAGTTGTCCGGTGACGACGACTCTGGGAGGGGACGTGTCGGGAGACGGAGACCAGAAAGCGTTCACTTAGAGTGGAAGAGCGCGTCGGCGGCGGTGAGAGAGGGCAGGGTGGCAGCGGCAGCCGGGACCGACAGGCGCGCCCTTTGTCGCCCGTAATACGATTAAAACAATAGTCGTGGGGGTCGCTCGAGGCTGAATCCCGACGGGAGGCAGACCGTGGGGGCGAAGGGTGGCGAGAGTGTAAGGTCTATGCACCGGATTTGGACGCGTCCCGCGGCCTCGCAGCAGAGCCTCGCTGGCGAAGTAGCTCCGGCGGCCGGTCGCGGCCTTTCCGCTGCCGGAGGCCGATCGGACTACGCGGCGACGACGACGGGGATTTTGGGGATGCCACACCGCCCAGATATACTGCGTCACGTGCCCATACGAAACAGAGCTGTTCCTAAGGTAGCGAACCTTGTTCTGGGAATAGTAGGGAAAGTGCCACTCACAAAACTCGTCTTCTATGGAAGCTACGTGAAATTGGTATAACGAGAAATCAACTTATCACCCCTTTCTGTTAAAAATTCATCAAACTGATTTTTTTAAATTCTAGTTTCGAATTTCATAATTAAGACCTATTTTCAATACCGTGACTACTAAAACAATTTAGCTCATAGCATTTTCTCTCTACGCTGTTAAGGTAATTTATTGTCGGAGGTTTCCAATGTGTACTTCGCAAATAGATGTATCTCCGCAATTCTCCGAATCGGAAAGCGCAGCATTAATATATTTCGAAAAGTGGTTGTGCTTTATTTTATTTACACGTCAGTATTATTTCAAAAGTGATATTACGAACAATGTTTTAATTCTTAATTCTAATTTAAATAATTTCAATTTATTGTGATAAATACAAAGAAAGAAACACGAAAAATATATTTTATTGGATGCATAAAAATCATTTAATCTGTGTTATTCATAATTGAAATAGATCTCATTAAGAGGAAACCATAACATTTATTCCACAAAAAATAACTGCGAAGTATAAACAAAATGAATTTAATTCGTTTGTCTTTAACCTCATTAATTCGCCCCTCATTTTCTTAAGTAAACGAAAATATGTAGGATTTAAGAATAGAGCAGTGGCAGTCAAAGAAACGATGAGAGGTGGTTATCAGAGGGAACCTCAGTTTAAAGGTATTTTAATTAAGTTTTTATAAAAAATTATGATATTACCTCAGTTATGAAATTGATGAAATTCTTGAGTGTTGGTGATTTTTGTGGTTAGAAGAGAGGCTCCATTAAATCAATTTATGAATAACTTTCTTCTTCCACTTCCCCAAGAATTTCGTCAATTCTATATAGTTGATGATATGGTATCTGTATTCACTGAAGTCAAGATATTGTCATCAATAACTAGAGAATCGATTATACAACAGAGGAAGAAAATAAGTTGAAGGCTGAAATAAATATGAAATATGTGAAAGGAAAATAACTGAGCTGCATTTTCTGTTAAGCGTGTCAGTGTGCACGTGTATGTGTACGCGCCTAGGAAGTTAACTAAGGTAACCTATTTTTTAAAAAATATCCATTCCCTTTTTCATTTAATGTAAAACCTTAGAATAAAATAACACAATGCTTTTATTAGTCAATGCTGTATTTGACATTACAACGATCGGTAAAAAGTATGAAACGAATTCCAATGAATCTGAAATTTATTGATATTTGTACAGGACATTTTGGAATGTTCTCTTTACATCTGTTTCGATTTAATCATTTTAGTCAGTGGTTATAGATTGTATTCACAAATGTTGAGTGTGATCTTTGAGTGTGTGGGTGCCACAGAGATTGGTCTTCTGAATAAAGATCTCTGGTACATCATTGTTACATCAACAACGTACAAGATGCAAATAAATAACTATTCAGTTGATTGCACTGAAAATGAATGCCGATGGCATGAACTCGTAATTACATATTACCTGGTAATTCTTAATTTTGTGAGAAAATTGACTAAAATTATTTAAAAACTTTATTGGAAAGAAAAACATATGTTCTTCAACATAACATTTCTGCTCTTATTTCAAAACATTTGTTTCAACAGAAATATGTAAAACAATTACGTTTCATGTACTATGATGAGTTCAATATTTATAATAATGAAAAGTATACACTGATTTTATCACTTCAGTTAAGTAAAGCAAAATGTTACAAAGCTGCATGTGTTGTTATGTTCTCAAAATAGCATTCTCCACACATTCCTCTTTTAATCCCCAACAGAACGTATCTGATACACATTGCAATAACAAGCGAACGATAACTACTTTTTTTACGGATAATGGCGTGCAATTTAGAGACAGTAATGGGTACAATAAGTCGTAAAACATTGTGCAACTAGTTTTTTTACGTAAAGAGTAAAAGTGTTCGGCAATGTCAAATGGCCAAACACGAGATGGATACAAAAACGATCATTCAAAATGTTTGTACACCTCACTTATTTATAACACAATATGTCAGGGAGTTTTATCGCATACAAAATACTTAAGGTAAGATTAATACAAGCACTTAGCTACCAGCCAAACCTACAACGCACAAAATACCCTAATAAATATTGAATAAAGTTACGACGCTTCAAATATAATGGTGAGACTTGGAATTGCGAAACATTTATTCTGAACACCACAACAGATTTTCTATCTCCTCCTCTGACGATCCCTTTTTCATGTCAAAGTGCGTGCTCTTCGGTCCAATCTAAACACTTAATTCATCTCATCCATCCTCATATTATTAAAGTCAACAAAGCTTGGAATAGTGTACGACTCAGAGTTCTGAAGTAACTCTTAAAATTCTGAAAAGTCATCTCAACACTTGCCTTCTACATTTATAAACGTCAAATGATTAAAGAAGAGAGAGTAACATCGCTTTCCATACACTTCACTGATATTTACACGGAAATAGTGTGGATGGTATTTTAATTTAAGTCATCTATACAAAACCTCCCGTTGCCGTGATTTATAAGCGTAATTTCAAACTGATTTGATCTGTTCGTTAAAAATATTAGAGAAATTGTTAAGAAACTAGTTTCGTAGCTTCATTCTATATCTCTCACTACATTTAAGTATTCCTCGGCATTAGAGAAACAAAGAAGCAATGGGAAGCAACCGTGATTCCCAGACTCCTTGATCTGCCGCCACCCACGAAGATCGCGTGGGGTGCAGGGCAGAGTCTCTGCTCGAGACAGTCCCCTACGAGAACGAAAAGAGGTGATGGTGGGGGGTAAGTAGGAGGGATCATCGGCGCACGTTTCTATAGCTACGGGTAGAAACGAAACATTCAACTGCAGATGTCGGGATGCTTTGTTTTTTGTTTTCCCTTCGGCGATATATACCGAGGGACAGTAACTTTTCTTGATATTTCTTGGAATACAGTCCGGAATATCTCATCGAACACGCTGGTACGATTTGTAGAGATGCATTATTATACATTGAAGAAGATTGTGTTTCTTTCTGTGGTAAAATATATAATGTTTGTATTTTCATGTACAAGTCTCGGTCTCAAAAATTTCTTTGAAGTTTGAAACCTTTCTTGCGAATGAATGTTCGTGTCTCAGATTCTCGTTGGCAACATTGTTGAAATAATGAAATACTAACCAATTACAGTTTAAAATACAGAATGATCCCGAGTTCATGGTACAAACTTTAAAGGTTGGTACAGAACATAGAAACAATAATTTACTGTATACAAATGTTTGGGCGCAAGTAACGCGGTGAGGCACCAACACAGAAAATACATGAAAGGAAAGAGAAATGGAATACCTGCAGCAAGTGTGCGTGAAATACCTGGCATCATTAAATGTGTACACCAGTCGTTTCACCGACGCTGTCAAGCATGTATCACAGTTGATGGACGAAATTTTAAACAGTTATTGTAAACATCGCACTTGACAACGACGCTGTCAATCAAAAAATTTATTTCCTTTCATCTCTTACTTCTTGTGTTCGCGCTTCACCGCGTCACTTGCTCCCATGCTTTTGTACACAATAAATGATTGTTATAGTGTCCTGTACCAACCCTTATAGTTTGTACCATGAATTCTGGATCATTTTGTATTTTTAAAGTTCTGTTTCATCAATTAAAGTAAATACTAATTTCTCTACTCTTTCATTGTTAATTGTTTTGTAAGGGTGAAAACGTTTTCAAAATATACGTCGCTTGATATATTAAATAACCGAAATCTGAAAAGCATCCTTTTGTTACGAGTCTTGTTGCATGTATTTGGCAAAACTCACTGACAGTGAGAATAAATATTTCATGGTAAAATACATAGTTGATGAGTATATTCTATGGTTGTTAGAATTGCAAACCATTAGATCGCATTCATGTTCAGTGTCACATCACGTAAAGTAATTCATCGTTATGCCTCATCATCTTCGAAAGTGGTTGAATCTCTATGACATGTTATTATTGTTATTGTAATATCATTAATAGCTCCAACTCAAATGTATAATTTGTTAGTCAATGAGTAGTGCAAGTGTATTTACACGTAGTTTTGTAATAAATTACTCCAGCTGCAACGAGGCGAAATTTGCTTGTAATTAAAATAGTTTGTCCATTTTATGAGGACAAGCAAATCAATAATTAAGAACGAAACTGTTCAGAGTGTGATAAGGTTTAAAAATCATTATTTATTGAAATGAACCATTTCAATCTGTAACAATTGATAACAATTTATAAACTGTAATGCGTTTTGTGAAATATATGTACAGTTAATTATGTTTCTGGGAAGTAGAACGGGAGAGTAAAATCACGTAGTGCAGATACTTTTACGTTTTGGCGCACGTAAATATTTAAAATAAATAAATGAATTTATTTAAAACACGAATAAATGGTTCTTAGAGATCAATGTTGTATGTCTATTATGTGCATAATCCAAAATTTCAGTCAAGTCATTCTGACGGATATAATGTTACATTATCCTCATAATCCGAAAACCATCACAAATGATATTCCTCTTAATTTTCTAGAAAACATTTTAAAAACGAGAGAATTTTAATGGTTTACTTTTAGATATGAATGGAGAATGAAAATCCAATAACCACTTCAAAGTACACATTGCGTAAATAATATCTCAGAACACTTGAGGTCGCAAAGAATTAAGGTTGAATCCCTAAAAACAAACCATTCCTCCAAAGCTTCGGCTTACCACAGTGTTAGACATTAGCTAACGCGCAAAACGACCAATATAGTTGAAAAAGGATATGTAAACCTAGTTTCTGGAGATTTGTTTGAAATGTTCTCTTGACCTCAACATCACTACACGAAAGAAACTGATATTTATGGAATGTTAGGTACCTTAATTATCAAACGGATACAGTAGTAATCAATACATTTAAGTACATATGTCGTCTGGGTTATGTAAAAAGGGCGAATTCATCTTATCATTTGTAACATTTGTAAAATTCGCTTTTTCAATATAACGCCGAAGCACACTTTTTAAAGACTTCTTAAAATAATATGTCAACCTAACTAAAATTGTATAAGAACGTGCATGAATTTTGTGTACATAACAAAACATATTTAGACAAAATGAACAATGCCTTATATTATTTAAAATATGAACATTGTATGTTGCATATCAGAGCAAATATGAATAAAACTTAGTCCATGAGATTCAAAGTAAATATAATATCCTCAATAATTTCATCTGTTTGTATATTATTTTAGAAACCATACCGAAAATGCGGAAGTTTTGCGGAACTGTTTAAGGTATTTTATGCGTGTTGACTGAATTATAGATGTCAAGTATTCAAGAAAGTTTGAAATATTCACCAAAGGATTTCTAATTAATGAATAATTCGCTCTACTGATTTTAACTGTAGGACGAAGACTATTTTGTGATTTTAAAATATGATAATAAATTGACTTTCTCCTTGACAAGGGTCACATTACCTTCTGTCACGTGACGCGGCAGCCAGCTTTGTTTGAACAGTATTTGCCGGCTAAAAAATGAGCCAAAAAACTACAGACCTGTTGACAAGCGTTTTAACACTCTCTGTAGGGTAAAATATAACAATTCTCAATATCAATTTTTCTTTGAATGTTGATGTAATTTTTTTGTATAATTGCTGTTTGATTTGTTAACTGTTTTAAACTGTTTGAAGTCCAGGAACTGATAGAATGATAAATTGAAAGGCGTTTCTATGTTGAGAGTGCGCCAAAAAATATTCCTCAATACTCAGTGTATGTTTCTGACGATGGCTGCTATACAGCCGAAAAAGCTTTGTACCAATAAAACAATGAGCAACATAGAAACGCCTTTCAATTTATCAATCTTTGATAATGTTGCTAACGCTCCCCAATTACCAAGTCTAGGAATTATTGTTTAAGTTTCTTTACAAATTCCGGGCAACATCGGGTGTTCTGCTCGTTATTCTTATAAATGCCACTATCTTAAGTCAATACTTTTGTCGGGATATAAAAATATAAAATCCCGCGAAAGTTTCTCCTTACAAGCTCATAGTAATTTTGAAGTCAAATAACTTCATAAAATAATAAATTAGTCCAGTCTCTTTTACAAATATAATAAATAAATAAGTCATTATTTTTTACTTGAAATGATAATTTTAAAGAAATGGATTTCAATGTGAAGTCTTTACATTTCATTTTGAAGTAATAGAGGCTCACAATAAAACTTTCAAATGAAAATGCGTATAATGTTGCTATTATATAGTCTGCATAATTTTTTCGTTCTTTGCTAACCGGATCCGTCAGCTTATAAGAGAATAAAAGGCATCCTGTATAAAAAAAACTTATTTTTTAATTCTACAGAAAAGTACCCGGTGAAGTTCTCGTTCGAAATTGTCATATCGCTATGTTTAATGACGGGC
Source organism: Laupala kohalensis (assembly GCA_002313205.1). Classification (NCBI taxonomy): domain Eukaryota; kingdom Metazoa; phylum Arthropoda; class Insecta; order Orthoptera; family Trigonidiidae; genus Laupala; species Laupala kohalensis. The sequence continues at coordinate 1,471,352 of NNCF01125882.1, read as the reverse complement.
AAGAAAATGATTCTAAATCATCGAAATTTTAACTCCCTCTCACAACATACATTCAATCAGCAAGAATGAAAAAAGCGAATTAAATTCTACAAATCTTAATTATGAAACAACAGCTTGAGTTGAGAGAAGTGAATCCCCAAACAATCTCAATTCCCTTCGCATTAGCAGAACTCCACTGCATGCCATTTCAGGGCCAGCGTCCGTCCGCACGGAGGAACAAACGCGACGGTGCGCAGTAGAGCTTCCCGGCAGCGCGTCAGTCATCGACAAAGTAGCGAGCAGCAAGGAGCCGGCATCCGAGCGAGGAAGGCGCGCGGTGGTAGCGAGAGGGGAGTCGGGACGCGAGCGGAGCTAGCTCTCAGCTCGGCCGCACTTAGGCGCCGCTGGCAGATGCTCAGCCTCGCTCTTACCCCGCCGCCTCATCAATAATTCGAGCGAGACGTGGAACCGCGGCCTGGCTCCGGCCGCACCTGGGCGTCGCAACCACGCCGCGCTCCCTGCCTCGGCATCCACCGCCGCCGCCACCTCACCAGCGACACCACCACGTCGCACTTCCACCACTGTAGCAGCGACGTCAGCTTTTTCGCCCACCCCACGGCCCCGCGATTCTCTCTCTCTCTCTCTTGCCGGGACACGCCCCACGCATCAGCGCGCTGATTACCCGCCTAACTCAGTCGATGGGGAAACGTGTGGAGGGACGCTGTGTCGCTGCAGCACCATCACCGCCACGAAAAATGCGTATCGAGTTGACGTAGGCAAACAGCACGGGAGACGCTTGTCAAGGAGGGAGAGAGAAGACAGAGGGTGGGAGGAAGCATTGTGGATAAAGATATTCACCCACACACCGCGCAGCCGACGGCTGAGATCTCATTCGGTGGGGAGTGAACCTCTTCCCCTTCCGACCAGCTTCCAACTCCCGGCGTCGTCGACCCCTCCAGGAGATCCTGACGCGGCGACAGTCACACGCGGAAGGAAACGCGTCCCGTTGCAGGACAGTCGTCGGGAACTGAGTGGTCCTGACGTGTGTTTATTCCCGGTACCAGAGAACAGTTTTTCTCAGCTTCGGCCACCCGTGGATCCTCTCGTCGAAGATATCCGCCGAAAAAACATTTCGCTGGCGAGTACTCCGTGGTCAGAAGCCTGTGGAACGTCCGGCTGCCGGAGTCGCTCTCGAGCTTTGCTACGGGGATGGGATGATCGAAGCGGTAGGGCGAGGGACCGCGAGGTCTTACTCGACTCGCCTAATCGATTCATATCGAGGGGCGAGGGCGGAGCCGGGTGCTAATCGCTATGAGATGGGGGTGCACGGGCTGCTAATGGCTGGAGCTCGTGTTTTGCGGCGCCCGCTCCGATCCCCGTCTCGTAGCGACTTCCCCCTCTCATCGGATGCTCCCGCGTCGCGATGCCATTGCACCACCGCCCCCACCTGTCGCCAAGCGGCAAGAAGCATCTCGTTAGTGTAAATCCCAACCCGGTCGCCAAGGTGCGCCCTCGGCAAGAACGCGTAATTGAGAGCGGCATCGACGCACGTTGGGTTCCAGACAGCCTCCTGCATCCGTCCTCACATACACCCTCGCACAAGAACGATGGGGGTACTGCCGCGACGCCTCGTTTGAAGCGGTTTATAGTTCCGTTCTCTCTTCTGTGGAGGGTGATTCAAAACGCTGGTGTCAGCAAGGGCTGGCTCCAAGCCGTCTTCCTCCAAGGACCGCGAGAAAACGAGATCATCTGACCGTAATCTCCCTCTTACTATCCCGACATTAAATGTCGAACGATATGACGAGCGGGATCTCGTTGCCGTGGAAGAAGAACGGATCCTGCTCTCTCATTAAGATTGTCTTGTTTAACTATGTCATTCTAGTGGTTTCCTTTGCGGGAGATTTAATTATTCCCGTAAGAAATAACATTCCAAGAATTAAGAATAAAATCAAACCAAAAGAAAAATATGCATACCACA
>NNCF01125882.1:1348443-1469281 GCA_002313205.1 Laupala kohalensis | reverse complement strand
ATATATATATATATATATATATATATATATATATATATATATATATATATATTAAATTTTAAGTGCAGAAATATCTAAATTATATGATAAAAAAATTAAAGTTTTGAGCTAGAGATTACAAGAAAACGAAGCGCGATACTTCTATTGTCAAAGTCGTGATATTTCTGAGCTCGGTAATATTAACTCTGTAATCGAAATCATTAAAGGAAAAGATCATAAAGCGAGATTGAAGAAAACATTCTATTAAGGGATAGAAGTCATTTGCCTAGCGTGACGCAAACTGTGCCACGGTAAGCAAAGAGGCGCGCTGTTGTAGACGCAAGACCGTGCATAGAATGGAAGGGGATGGTCTTGTTTGCTGTCGCCTGCTTAAATGTCCGATCAAGCATCAAGGCTTTGTTGAAAGCACACAATTGCTAGCGAAACCTTCGAGGGGATCTTTCATGGAAGAGCAAAGAAAGTGCACATCAAGCTGTTTCCAGTTTACCTCTTCATGGCACGAACCGTTGGATTCGATCGTCGTTCTTTGAAGATGCTTTATGATGTAACCTCCAGGCTTCCCCATGAGTCATGCTATTTCCTTCTGGTCTCGATGAATACCCGTCTTAGTCAATAGAACCTTATCAGCTGTTGAGATGTGGTTTACGGATGTAAAAGTAAATAATGTCCTCATTTGTGAGGACCATTACTCCAGTGCCCCTGCACGTAACCACTTCGACATTGGATGAATTTTTCATTACATAAATCATCAAACCAATATGGAGATTAGATTTAAAATACCATCCGGCAGACAAGCAAAGGACCATTACAGTTAGGTACCTTAAATAAAACCTATAAAAAAATTATGGTGACTTGAGGCTGAAGAATATCATGACACTTAAAATTTAGAATGAAATAAAAACTATAGGCAAATTAAATAATAAGTGTGTTAATAAGTAAATTATATAAAATACATGTATGTTAAACAATGTTAGTAGGTACTGGTGACTGGAGGAAAATTATCGCACCTGAATACTTCACTTCAGTCGACCGTGATGTCAAAACCATGATCTCCCACTGAGAAACAGGTAGTGTCCAAGAGGTCGTAATATACTTTAGTATAAGGCACTGAGAGTTCCTGTGTTCACTACTAAGAGCAGTTTATAAGTTGCATCTCATTGCAATGTGACTGAGACGAACCTAAGAACCTACAGTTACACTATTTTCACTTATATAACATTATTGTGATTTTTTCGAATCGAACACCAGCTCGTTGAGGGAACAATCACAATCTAGTGGGCGGATGATATTAATCTACATAAAATCCGTGTATAAATATATAAAGAATGATGAACTAACGACTCACTAATTTGAATCAATTATGTTTATCCTCTAAAGCTAAATAAACTGACTCCAAAAAATAAATGTGAAAATGTAAATACGCTGCCATGGACTTTCACTTGTCTTTATCCAGCATGCGAAACATTTCATAAAATTGCCCAGAACAGGTATCAAAACAGCGTTAAATTCAATAGAAAACGCTATGGAACAAATCTGATAATGTCTTACGTGATAAAAACTTGATCGCGTAAACGTGAAAAGTGGAAGATGGTAGAAGAACAATAAAATGTCTCATAAATTCAGAGCAACAAATAAAAATAATCCGAATGTGCTACAAACAGTAAATGGACTGGGCGGACACAATGAGAATGAAGCTGATACATAATGGAATAATGTTCGTGCATCAAAATCTAATATCTGAAGATTCTCTTGTAAGGGTACCATGGAGACACTCGAGAGTAATGGTAAAGTATTTCATAAGTGTATAAATATTTTATTTATCAATGAATATTGATGAATTAGAGAATTAGTGATGATAGTGTCTATTCGTCAAATTCGTTCTAATTGTCCACAGGTAAGTTCGGAAAGAAATTTGAAACTTGTACATGATATTTTAACATCATTACATTCTTTTAAAGGGCTAGTTCGATCCAACATACCACTGGTGGTATGAGGAAAATTTATTCAAGAATTAACGCGCTTTTAAAGAGATATATTTTACTAAATACAAATATAGTTCAATGAAATATTCATTATCATTCTCACAACGATAACATGGTGACACTTGGANGTGACAATTGGAATATAACTTAAATTTGGAACATGTCTGTGATAAAATATCTGTCTCAAGTGGAATTCTTATTCAACACTGGAGGACAGAGGCAAGGCAAGGACAGAGATGCATTTAAATCGATGGAATAGCAGAGGAAACTAGCACACATTACCAGAAACATAAAACCTTCAAGGATTTTTCGACGCCACTTGACCTCTCCAGTCCACTGAACACTTCTTTGAGATAGACGATACTCCCTTCTCGACAGCTGCCTGAATCAGAACTCCTAACACGCTTGTATTTATTAACATCTTTAAGTCTGTCCATTTTCGGAAGACCGCTGGCTCTAACGACAAGCTATACTGACATAAGTAATTGGTTTCTCAACTTTGCTCGGCCCGCTAAAAAATAACTCGGAAAGAAAAAAATATTCTCTTTATCGTGAAATCGCGGATACCCTGGAATTTTTTAAATCTAATGAAGAATAACGAAAATGATGCCAAATACCCCGTAATCAACTTACAGAATTAAGCATAGAGAGAAGATATGAGATAACTTTCGGTCAAATGAAACTGACGACGAGCCGGGAATCGAACCCGCCTTCCACAACTAAACACCATTTACACCCAGACCTTCCCGGGTTCGATTCTCGGCTAGTCGACATTTACACTTGACCGAAAGTTATTACAGAGTCAAGTATAAAACGTAGCTTAAAATTAGCGACATTTACATATTATTGTCTATTCTCTACGTGCTTGGTATCATTTTCAGTTGTTTTCTTTACCTGGATTTCAAAAATACTGAAATTTCTGGGATATCTTTAAACAAATCAAGTTATTTTTCAAGGAGATACTTAATATGTGACTAATGTGCACAACAGGTAGAAAATGGACAGTCTATAGGTGGAATCGTAAATTAATATTAGCGTTAAAAATGTGTAACGCGTTAGTTAAAAGTGAATGCGAGTGTTGTCACATTGCTCGAAGTATTACGCATCAAAGACAGTTCTAATGGTAAGTTCTTCGTTTTAGTTCTGAGATCAACATTTAAATTTTTTATACAATTAATTAAGTACAAACCACTCACAAAAAAACTTTAGTTTGGGAAATAATACGTCTTTCATTTAATTTGTACGAAATTATCAGAAGTTTGACACAATTCATGGCGTAGTTATTAAACTGTTAGTGGTTATTTTGCATTTCTTTGCATTTTTTAACAGCAAGATAGAACTCAAATCACATTTAAATATCCATGTCTCATTTCACCGTCTCGGAATTTAAATATTCATTAAATATCTATTTACAGTAAGATCATAATTTTATAAAATAGAATTGAATATTCGTACTTTGACATAATTATTTGTATAGTAACTTATTTTACAAATAAATTATGTGCATATTCTTCATGATATTCGCAAGATATGTATTTCAATGCTTGATAATATTTATCAATTTATGTAGTAATCTCAGACGAAATGGATCATATGATTTTGTTTTATTGTCTTGGATCAAAGACAGATTGATGATGAAACGAGAAAATTATCTGGAAAATTGTATTATTTGCTATTATAAATGTATACTAGAAAAAGACAAAATGTTCTACCGTAACCAATATATGAAAGAAATAATAATACTTATTTGTGTGCTATGTCATTCCTTTTAGCATTAAAAAATACGTTTCAATATACATAATTGTGAAAATGAGATATTTTTAACGTGAGACTGCAATATTTCATTTTACATAAATTTAACATAACAGTAATATGTATGTCTTCATTAGTAATAAGGTCTCAAATATAAAATACTGATCCTTTCTTTTCTTGACCCAATACTCTCCGAATTTTAAACGATTTTTATCATGAATACTCCCAAATGCCTACGTCATTGCCATGAACATGAAATTAATCTTCTATGGATATAGATTCGAAAGTGGCGGATGCTGAAGTCAAACTGAATGGATCCCGGTGACAAGACAACCAGTACATTCAAGATTGTGGATAGGATAAGAATCCAACGAACAAACTCATTTATTGGGAGTTATAAAACGTAAAGCATAAAGTTATAACTTGCGCTTTCGCTCGAAGATGTTTTATTTCACCTGATGATACCAATTATCGAAACGTCGTAACATTGCAACAAGTTTTAAAATTTCCATACGTTGTTTGTCGTGTATTATTGTGAAATAAGTGATTTTCTTTGTATTTTCACTAAGGTCTGCTTTAATTGGTCTTTTTTAACCAATTACATTTCAGACGAAGATGTCCAATTGAGTGTATAAAATATTCAGTAAGAAGTCGGATAATTCATTTCCTGAACATTCATCAAATCAATCAGTTGACTGAAACACCGCCGTGGTTTTTCAACCTGAGTGGGTAAAATGTGACGACTCAATCCCTACAAATATTTTTGAAGTAAACTTGGAAATCATGTTTAGATCTTCTCCGTTTTAATATCTTGGGCGGTGTGTTAATATTATTACGAGGATGAGTGGTTATTCGAACATCTCATCAGGAGTATTATCTTCTTGCTACATCTCGGACGTTCTACTTCAACGTCCGACTTGAGGCTTTAGCAGCACCGGCACTCGAACCGAGGTACTTTGGTTCTTTGGCTGAGAACGCTGCCATTTGGCCAATGCCCAAGACTGAAGACGGAAGTTGAATAGAACGTCCGAAACGCAGTAAGAAGCTAATAAACTTGTTGAGATGTTCGGATAAGATGGATAATATCTACAAAAAGCTTATTAAAAATAATTATTTATGCAAACGTAGTCTAATTAATTAAGGTATAATCTTAGGAATTTATGTAAAAAATAGTCGTAGTTTCACTTCCGAAAAGAATTACATCTAGTATTACATATCTTGCCTAAATTATGTGAATACATGATTCAAATATATCCTCCTTGGCTATATTATTTTAAAGGGTCGTTTTGTTCTAAATAAATGTTTAATAAAAGAATGCCCAGAATTGCTCCATTTTTTTCAAGTGGTGTTAAGGATCAAATAGTCTATGCAAAGACAAATATACGAATAAAATATATTAAAAAGATATTAAAAAGAATGATATTTAATCACGACACAGGTTTCGGCATATTTCAATCATGTAATATTCTTTTAAACGAATACATTATAATCATGTCAGTTGATGCATTGTTACACTCAAAACCTGGTTTAAAAAATCCATATTTTATGACCTCAATTCCGAAATTCCAAACCTTTCATTGCAAAACTCCTTTCGAAAGTATTATTAGATGGAAGGGCAAATCAAATACTCCGAAACGCGCTAAGTTAATAAGTCAATAAATAACAATAAAAATTACAGGATTGTGCCCTTTCGTCGCCCTCAAAAGCCTCAAAGGACTTAGAAGGGTCCTTTGTTGTTCGTCTCGCTGTGGCTTACGGATGCGCGCAGCCCGTGCACTAAGCGCCTCTGGCGGTCTTAATTACAAAGAAAGCATGAAATGTGCAGGGACACACGAGCGTGACCCAGACGACTTTTTTCTTTATTATGCTTCTTTACCATCTGCGTCGGGTGAGGAAAGATATTTACCAGCAAAATCCCTTTCTCGTCAGAATTCGTTCTAATTACAGACTTTAAACATCAGTGACCGTGTATTTTATATGAGAATGTTATGATATTTAGATTTTTTGATAATATGCTCTTACTTTACTCTTTTTTCATAAAAGCGTCTGTTTTTATATGCTTTAATGTGCATATTTTAGAATTAGAGAAAAAATTCTTGAAGATAGAAGAAACCATAAAATTATTACAATCATATAATTCAATAAAGTAAAATTTAAATTTCTTTGCGAAGAATTACTCTATGCTATTAATGTTCATTTTCAATTTTTTTGGCTTACTGCGACAATTTTACTGGCATCTATTTGTTATTTTTTAGTTTTAAACACCACATCTTCAAAGTTATGTAAAAGAGTAATGGCTATATCATTGAAAGATTCCTCGATAACATTTGTGTAATGTCTCTATTTTCCAAATTCAACTCCGCCGACCTCTATGAGAACGGTGAAATGTCACAATAACTCAGAGTAAGAATTGTATCAGTCAAAACACCCATACTCATAAAGAGAGTTTTGAAATGCTTCAGTGAAGGCCAATGACAGCCATGCCGAAAACCTGAAATGCGACATTCCTCTGGGACGTCCGCACTGCTATCATATCGGAAACCGATAGAGGAGAAGGGAACCGCGTTGCCTGATTTTTCGAACGAGCTTCCCATCTTACGACGTTTGTAACACTTCCGGTTCCATGCACAAAAATTCACTAACTTAATCAAATACCTCTCTGAGGGTAAATCGACTCTCGTTGAGTAGTTCATGAACATTACACAATTGGGGAGAGTTCATGTACATTCTTCTATCTCAATACAGTTTTAATTATACAATTGCAATATGTAGAAAAACCATAGAATAAATATTCAGGGTCATTCACCGGTGGGCCAACACATACCAATAAACCTCTTTTCGTCAAAATTCTACGATTCGGCAAATTTCTTAATACATTCTATTCTATCAAACATAATGTAGTAGATCTGAAAAAAATATTTGACTTATAGAAACATATCGCACATTTGAGTACAAGTAAGTGTATTTAGTTTCGATAAAATTTTCGAAGTATTGCATTAAATTTCATTGTTTAATTTTCTTTTCTCGTAACATGTACTGTGTAAGAGCTCTCTTTACAGTTATTTAACGCGAAGAGCTTATTTTAAACGAATTGTCACTTGTGCCCTATGTCTTTCTATTGCCTCATATTCACTCATTATTCCTTTATCGATCAACAATCACAATTTTATTATCTGGTTAAATTTGAAATATAGTAGGTTGATGATGATAAAAGTATATTGTACATCAATCATGAAAAGAAGAGCGGAAAAGAGATTTTGATTTTGCAATATTTACATCAAGGAAAAGAAGTTACTCGTCAATGCACTTCGATCTGATACGTTTGAATCTCTTTCGCATCAGTGCCCTACCAGTTATCTATTCAAGAAATGTAATTGGAAACAAAATTTTCCAAAACCCATATTATTCGCTCCATCTTCCGTCTCCCCCGTGGAAGTCGCGTTGTAACTACACGTCTTCGGTTAAGACAAATTTTCCTTTTGAGCATTCCTGGAAAGGCCCCGCGACGGCGCAGAGAAAGGACCGCTGCCGGCGGCGGACGGCTTGCGTAGAGGACCTATTTATAAAGACGGACGGCTTCGCAGCCCGCCCCTCGCGCCATGCCGCCACGACCCCGACGCCCGCCCCGCCACCACCTTAGAAGGAGCGCGGTCGCGACAATGACGCAGAGCCCTCCACCCCTCGACCCTTCCGTGGCCCCGTCTTCGACTCACCTCCCTTCTCGGAGACGCAGCTGCCCGCCCTCGCCCCGTCGCCACGCGCTGCTAACGAGTTCCATGGCCGGTGGTGGACGCGGGCATCGGGACGAGGGGCCGGACGCTCGGACGCCGGCATTCGGCAGTGGCGGCGGTGGGGGCGGATAAGGCACGCGAGCAGCCCGCTACCGAGTGAGAGCGGGGGGTGGAAGGGAAGACGGAAGAGACGAGCTATCCAGGGGTTTCGGAGAGGCTCGCGTGCGCGCGGGGGACCGGGCGTTCCGGAAGGAGAAAAAAGGGCGCCGAGGTTCACGTCATGATGACGTCAGTGCAGCCAGAAGCTCCGACATCGACCCCTTCTCCGTTTCCCTCGTGTATAGCTTCTGTTGCGGCTGTTTGTGTGATGGGCGCCGTCCCCAACGTGCGAGTTCACTCCGAGCTCCGGTGCCCGTTGTGCGGCGGGTGCGTGGTGCGGGATGCCGGTCGTTGTTGACAGGTTCATTTCAGTGGGCGCTGCCCCCGCCGGCGCTAGGACGAGAGCGTACAGGAGGTGGGGGGGGCATCCTAGTCTCCAAGTTGGCCTTGGGTATCGACATAGACACGGATCGATGATGTGATCGGATAGCGATGTACATCTCTTTGTGTCACACTGTGTGATTTGTGTAAATTCTGTACGAGAGCTTACCTTGTTAATTTTGCTGCTTAGAACATACAATCGGAGATGAAGAAAGTAACATCGTCTGTTAGTTTATCTGCGCACGAGTACTTTTCACGGATACGGGATTACCGCGAAATATTTCGGAAATAAAAATTGGAAGCGAACAACAGAAGAATTCATACAATTGCAGCCAAAGAAAGTGATTTGCATAAGTCAAAGTAAATGTGAATGAAAAGGACACAGTGATTGTTAAAAATAATGAAACGGTAAAAAAAATCCTTGTACTCAGGTTGTTCTTGTAAAATAACTCGTAAGATTTGATGAGAATATAAGAATTAGATAATAATTAATTTCTTTCGTTTTACCAACCTTTCGAAAGCGCTTCAAAATTATGATTATTAAGAATAAATGTCAAATAGAATTTTCATCAAATTTCAGTTTTATCTGAACGTGAGTTATTTTAATACACCAATTTCAGACCAGAATGTAAATTGTTACAACAAAAGATCATTTCATAACTGTTCGAAGTATATAGCTTTTGTCAAGATGGCTAGCTGAATATGTGAACACTTTCCCAGTACTTATGTAAAAGGGTTGACTCATTGCATTTATGTCAATTCATAAATAATAACCATTTTCTAAAAAATTACAAAGAAAATGCTTCTGCAACGTTTCACGCTAATCACAATTCTCTTCTGCATTTCGTCTACAACCTTTTTTTGTCGTCCAGAACGCTCGAATGCGGACGCAGCATTTCCCCTCGCAACGCCGTCACATTCGCGTGATCAGATTCGCTGCCATGTATTTACCCATATCCCACGCGCGCTTGTCCTTTGTCTGCTGCCACCACAATTGAAAACCAGCCTCGGCCAGGCTTAAAACGATCTCCATACGCAAGGGGCGAGACAAAAAAATCCTTAACTTTCCTGGCGCACACGAATCATCAAATCCCAGTTCCGCCTGGCAGATTCGCGGACAGAAGGTGGACACAGACGTGAACCAACGAAATCCGGCCGCTGGGGTGAGCAAAGGATGAGAAGTTGAAGAAGTCGTGGTGCGATAATGATTGTGAGTCGTGCAATGCGTTTGAAACACACACGAGATGACAAGATGTCGATGAAGTGTCGCTCGCGAGAAATGTTGGAGGAGTTTAGAAAGGGGACACTTGGATAGCCGAAAGAAAGGAATTATGACAGAAGAGATACAGAAATGTAGAGGTGAAAACGCTTGGGAGGTACTATTGAAGAACCGTAAGTTTTGAGCTGCACAAGTGATAAGGGAACTCATTCCAGTTACGATATGGATGAGAAATGGTGATTCCTGAGTGGAAAAAGAATTATTGTTTAATGATGAAAATAATTTTACAGACCACGATATCCCACCGACCTCGAGGTTCGACTGGAAATGAGCAACATAAAACATATTGGGATGACGTCGGGTACAATGATAAGAGGTATAAGGACAAGGCGACAGTTCAACTAGTCAAAGCACTGGACGAAAGTAAGAGGGGAGAGAGCGTTGAAGCAGAACGTATTGAACGAGGGGAGACGATGAATAAGATCCCAGAAGACGGAGGGAGATTATTTGAGTAGAGGGGATGGTAATCAAGAAACGGCAGGCCATCGACTCCACACGCCTTCAAGTGACGGTACCGTGCCCGTCCGCCAGCGCTGATGACGTTCCCACACAAATCACAGCGAGACATACAAGCTAATGATGTAACATCTCGACGATGTTTCCAAAAGTTATTTTAACAAGAGTTAGCAATGCCATTTTGAGCGTACAAATTAAGCAATAGAAATGAATGCTTAGCAAATAAATGGAGACAAATGATTTAAAATGTGAGTAAATGCAGTACGGTTTCGTCCTAACCACGACTGAGTAGTCTTAGTAATTCCATATACCTTAACCACAGACTTTGAGATTCCGTCACCCTCCATATAGATCTGATCGGCACTGAGAAACTTTTGGAAGAGTTCGGGAATAAATATTATTTTACTTCATTCTTCATACATAAACCTTTTTGATATTTTAATTTTTATTTGTTTTATACTTTTGGTGAACATGGAAACATATTTATATTATTGTTTAATTCAAGTGTATCTCCTAGTTTTGTTAACAAAACCTTTTAAGAGGGAGGATAAGAGTTAATAGCTGATAGTAAAGGACTAAAACTTACGCAAAATGCTGTTACAGATAAGAATTAAATTACATGCAAGCCGAGTCACTCGTGACAAAACGTACACCGAAACGAAACTCTAATGACTGATGTTCCACCAGACACACATTTCTGATTAGTATGTAATCAGAAAAAAAAGGAGTTATAACAAATGTGACAGGCCAGTGGTCGTTTACAATTTTCCAAGTAGACGTGAAACTAATATGCGTTTACGTCAACAAAAGTAAGAATGCTTTAAACAAAGAAATTAAATGGCTTATTTACAAAAAAGACTAAATATTTCAATTAAATAACGACAAACTATTGACTCAACAAATTTCATGTTCCAATATACGAAGATCGCTGATAAATATTTCGTGAGTGAAAGTTTTCCAAAAATGTCGCATGTTAAGTAATTGAATTTGGGGAAGTCATGAAGAAAAAAATTGTACATAAATGTCATGATTTTTAGTATTATTACGAAATTTTGATGTGGTACGTTTTATCTTCTTACCCAAGATTCTCTCTCCCATTTTTCTTGGTGTTCGTAAGTATCAATGAAATCTCGAAAAATTATGTTTCAGTCTTAGAATATTTGCCTTTTACATAGCATGTATTGTGAACATAGAAACCAAGACAGCTGCAAACTTCCGAGGAACTCTCCGATCTCATCTGAAACGAGGACGCATTTCGTTGAAGCACGTAGAATGCATCGGAGGCCACGAAACCGGTGCTTCATATAAAGACTAACACAAAAAATGGTACGCGTTGCGTATGACTTTCTCACCGAAGTAATCATTTAATTACAATAAAAGCAACAGAATTCATTGGATTTTTAAGTCAGTGGCTACTTTAGATCGCCTTAAAAGCAATATGTAAATGCATCATCTCGGATTATTAAAGTATTGTGTTCATAAATATTCGTTTATCACGCACCTTGGGTGCTGCAGATAAGGAATATCATATGTCCATGATTTGAAATACATGATAACCCTTGTTTAATAAAATCTTGCTCGGATAATCACAACAAATTGTTGTCATTAAACGAAAGAGATTATGAAATTTAAAAAAGGTGTTGTCCAAGCTACACCTTTGGTTGAAACTATACTTATATTACATTCCGGCATGGGCTGAAAAAAAACGTTCACGTTGATTTTCATTCATGAAATAATATAGTAAAATGTCTTCCAGGCATGAAACGGCGGAATTTCGTAATATTCCCGTAATCTGCCCATACATTTGCTTATTTCGAGAGTACTATTGTCTTTACCCCGAGTGATCGCGAAAACGTGACGGTTCAAGTTATTTTTCTAGGTCGTGCCTTTTGCTGCAAACATATAATCGTTTCAGTCAGAAAAGCATTTGGAGAGAAAAGAAGGAAGCAAAAGACATTCATGATTCAAACTTAAGTACTCAACGTGGAAACCACATTATGTCGTAAGTTGTGTGTTTCCTCTATCTTCATTATAAAAGCCTGCATGACAGCTTGCTCAAGCGATTTATGTCCTACAACATGCATCCCTGGCCTGTTACGTAAAGAAACAACACTTAATACTCCGCTTTAGCGAAGTTGGCATGAATGATGAATAAACTTTGTTGCACCGAATTTCGATGTGAGGCATTACTGAAGTTGAATACAATAGTTTTACTGTATGTTATACATTTAAAACAACCCTCGTAAGAAATCATTACATTTCTATTTTCCGTATGTTTTCATACGCTTAGTAGTGTCTCATATATTAACTTGAGAACCGGTTCAAAAAATTCCAATGTTATGTAAAATTCACCCTATTTTGTTTCAAGTGATTTTAAAAGTAATACTCCATACACAACTCTAAGTACAAAAAGTTTAATTCGTAACGAAATTGGTAATGGAGCATATTAATACTGTTTACTTTGCATCATACGAAGTGTAAAGCGTGTTCTGGGATCACCATGTATTTTAAACGTCACCCCAAAAATTCTCTTCAAACCGAATAAATTTACTAATTTAAAAAATTAATGCAGTGCTAAGGCGTCAAAGTACGCATTAATGCCACAAAACTTCGTGAGGTCTTCAGATGGATGAATTTATTTTCCCAGATGGATAAGAAAGCAAAAGAAAATTAGATACTGAAATAATGAACACTATATATACAAATACTCAGTGTGACGAATATATTTCTCCGGAAATCTCCTAACAGATTTTTGGGAAATGAAATTACGTATCTCAGCGCATCTAGAATTCTGATTATAATGCGAATTCCATGGACCGAATTTTTCAAGTATTACGCCAACATTAAAATGTACATCGACATAACTTCAACTTTTCCTTTTTAGAGCACAATTTATTCATAGACATTAATTCAACTTTCACTTATGTACGTGAAACAATTATTCAAACTTAGCATCGATTATTCCGAAAATCACATTGCATTGGTTTTAATTATATCTCCCCTCACGTAAGCTAACTTTATTTTTGAAATTAGTAATAACTGATATAGTATCGTGAAAAGTATTTGCAAGAGTGAAAATCTAAACCTTAAATCCCATACTCAGTACAGGTTCATTTCTGAGGGAAAACGCTGGGAGTCACCTCCTAGCAGAGAATAAAATAATTTGCATTTTCCAAAAGTCATATGCAGCCTCCCGAACTTTTTTGACGGTAAAATTATCGTCGTTACAGTTATTTCGGGCGCTCACGACAAGAGACGTGCAGCGACGGCTCGTCGCCACGGTGCGATTGGACGCGACGGGCAGCGGCGAGACGTCGTCGTGCCTTCGGCGCCACCACTCCCTTCCCCCAGCCCACCCTAACCCTCCCACAGCCCCTTCCCCCAACCCTAGCGCGACGAGATTTTGACCTGCAATTTGAGTAAATCAGACGGCCGCTGCTAAATGGACCAAGGGACGGCGGAATGTAATTTTCATCGCCGGAGGCGAGACTGAGCGTCGAGGCGGGGAATGGTGGAACGGGACGAGAACAATCGCGGGAAGAGGGGATAGATTCGGAGGGGCTGCGAGTCGTCGGTGCCGGCTGCTAGTGCTGTCGTTGCCGCCGCCGCTGCTTCTGCTTGTTACCACTGCGCTATTAAAAAGAAATAAAAGCTACTGCGTTCGAGCGCAGAGAGCGCTCGACGTGCGCGGATTACTGTAAAGTAATTTGCGATAACTGGAGTGTAAAATTAAGTACGGATGGGTATGTAGGAGTATTGAGGGTGCGTTAGAAAGACCGCACGGAATACAAAAAGTTATCTTCTACATATGAAGGGTAGAACAGGCGGTAACGTGGTGTGATGGGGAACGTAAATTAGCGATGACGAAATGAATATTAAGAAGATTCTGTGACGAAGTAAAGGTGGAGAGAATGACGGAGACGTGTAAAGGAAGGGAGGTTGAACCGGTGAAGTGCGAGGCGTCGCGGGGTGAGCGCGGGTGGAGAAGGCAAGGTCCGCACACGCGCTTAATCACAATTTATGGCCGTTGCTTCAAAAAGTGTACCCCCTCGAAGCCCCGCTGTGGCCTGCCAGCCATCGCAGTATCCCGCCTCCTTCCTCCAGTTTCAAACCCGCACCATAACCCTGCGCTTTACCGTCCGTGTCGGACGATGCGAACCTCGAACTATTTGGCTAGTCCAGTTCTACGGGGTACAACAATCCCACTACCCAGCTATTTCGTCATCCTCGTTCTAGCAATTGCATCTCTCGCTACAATTTACCATTCCACTCATTGTGTTCTCCCCACCACTCCGACAGTCCGATGTACCTCTTTGCCCCACGTTCCCCCAGTTCTCTGGGCCGAATGCCTCTTCGCCGATCTACCGACACGCCACAAAATCCACCTCTGCCCTGAAACTCAACAGCGCACCCTCACGATCTTCCCGAACTCCCACACCTGGGTCCGGCCCTCGGCCCGCGGCCCGCCATCCTTCTCTGCCAGTCACTTCCAGAGGCCCTTTCTACGGAAACGACGCCCTCCCTCGCTCTTCTCCACGCCCGGCCCTTCCTCCATCCCCCGACGAAACGTCACCTCCCGCGGGGAAAGTACAGCCCCTGCTACAGTCGGCGACTGGACTGCTTCGCTCGCTCAATTAAAGAGCATGTTTTTGTCGAAAATAATGTGACGATAGCCGAGTTTCCTCGCCAAATTTAATCGTTTCTTGCGATTAATTTCGGAGCTGGTTTGAAAGGCACACGGACTCGGAGAAATTATTGAAACACTAATTGCATTGAAATATGTGGATATGAGTTTTCATATTTCTTTGAAATGAGATTCTCTGAAAAATATCTTTAATTAGAATTTTATTGTTGAAATACGGAGATTGCTTTTGTTAGATTTTCTTTAATTGTTCGTGAACAGCGAATTTCCTTACCAAACTTTCTTCACAACCATTGCATATTTTCAGCTGTTAATTAGTGGAGTTGCCACATATTGTAAAGGTTATCACATACATCATGTAATTACATATCTTCATGTATTATTTAAATAATTATTACCATGTCAAACAATATGCATTTAATTATGTTATGTTGAATGAAAATCGGAGATGGGACTGAGATTCGAACTCGGGAGCTTGAGCATAACGCGCTCATCGCTTACCAACTGCGCCATCCTCTTCCCGTCTTCCTTTCACGATAAACATAATATAATTCATCTGTTACCTCGCGATGAGGTTCACCGCAATTCAGGAGATGTCTATGAATATGCATTTAACTTAAAGTTTGTGCATTTGCATTAATTGGAACTGTTTTTTAATATATGCATTCAATATCATTCTACCATATGTTATTCCCAAGAATACAACATTTCACTTCGAGCTTTCATGTGTTGTTCATCCCATGTTAACCACATGATACTGAAAGATATTTAAGTAACATCATTGTGGGGCCATCCTTTTCTCTATCCTATGATAATAATAACGTGAAAAACATTATGCAGAGATGGATAGTTATATATTTTCTTTATTTTTGCATTAAGTTAGAATATTTTTTTTATTGAAGTAACTTACGTTACCATTAGGGTTAACTTCTCGAACAAAAACACTCCTCCCTGCCCCCGTCGCCCAAGCTTCAATTTCCGAGGTTCCGTAATTTGCATTCCGATACAATATAACAAGNATATATATATATATATATATATATATATTCGCTGCTTCAAATTTAGCGTACCACAGTAAGCACATGGATCGCATGTATTGATAAGCAAGGTGTTGGAGTTTTCAACACTTAATCACAGAATCATGCTGTCACCCCTTTTTTTGTAATTGCAGACAAAAGTATTGTCAATATTTGTAACTTAACACGCATCTTTTACATGAAAAGATAAACCCGCCAGAATCAACATTCCATGTCGTAATACTAGACTGTAAATTTCTTGTAGTTTTGTATGCCAAGAGAAAAATATTGACTTAAGATTCTTTTCCTAAAACTTCTTTTGACTATTAAGTATTAGGACTACAAGGAATTTCGTCGGATGCAAGGAATAACTTTAACGATGCGTTAGATCAAAATTATACACATTACAAGTTAAAAACGATTCGTGTATCAACATAAAAACTATTTTTCAATACAACAATAGAGACGCACTTCGCTACAGAATAGGTGGTGAAATTTTAGTACAAACCTCTAAAGCGTGCTTTTCTCGAATTGAGATCAAACGACTCAACTGCACTAAAATAAAAATATTATTTCCTTTTATAAATACATATTTGAGGCTGATCGACAAAAACATATGAATGAAAGATTTCCTATGCCTCTCTAAGCAACGAATATTTCAACCTCTTAAATTGATTATAATTATAAAAAATACGTAAAATTACATAAAATGTGGAACTACTGAATTATTAGTATAATTTTTTTTTAAAATAACATGACGGAAAAATCGAGAAGAGTAACTTTCTTTGTTGTGTCAAATCGTATTCAAAAAATAATACGCTTTATTATAAATTTTTCAGGTGGATCACAAATTTATAGGAGGAAAAATAATAGAACAGTGTTAAATAGCAGACAATTAATGGAATTAATAGCACGAAGCAAACAATATTCCAAGGATAAAGAGTAAAAAGCGCTTAATTGTATACTTTACATCTATCCAGCATTATAAAAAACTAACACCTAAAATTTAATAGTTCAGAGAAAAATATGCTGGTTGTTTTTGTTCGTTGGTTTATTTTAACAGGGTTATCTTCTACGTCAACCATAAGAATAAACTTCTCACAAAAAATAAGACTAAACAAAACACGAAAATATTTCTTTCGCTTTTTATTCACAATATAGGTAATAAAGACAAGGATCATTTTTACTTCCAGATCCGTATTATTTCTCATGACAAAATATTAAGCACTCCACCAATACACCTTCTCTTATCATTTCGATGGAACATCCCTACTTATTATCTTGCATTTTGAAACAGACTAGGCAACAACCTCCATGCGCAACATACTGCCAGCCTTCCGTAATGGAGTGCCTGTCAAGGCGAACCTTGGTCACAACATTAACCGAGGCCTGGACACGCTGGCCGCGAAGGGAGATACAGTGCAAAAGGAACGAGTAATCGAGCGAACGAAACGGAATTTGCTGGGAGAGATAGTTGGCATTGAACGCCACGCTTTTTTGCAATTAACAAAACCGTACTACTCGATGAAACGAAATAAATGCATATTAAAATATTTGATTTTAAAATTTGTTAGGATGAATGAATATGTTACTGTACACAGATGCAAATCTCAAATTCTAATGATATTTTAGCAATATACAAATTTTAATGCATATGTTTACAAAATTTAGGAAGAAAAATTAAAACATACGCAGTAAGATTCATTCGTATATTTGAGTAGCAAATGTATTATCAATTTACAGAACATCCTTGAGAATCTAACCATGGTGATTATAATTTCTTTACAACTGTATCCCGGTTACGGCTCGGGTCATATATCGCATCTTTGGAGGAACATCGATGCAAGTGTAAATTGATTCATTCTCGAGACCACGAATTTAACGTTTATGTTCCTTCTGAAGACATTGTTCTTGCTGGTACAGTAATAAATTATAAAAGAGAAGACATATTTATAACTTTGTATGTTATTAATTAACCAAAACACTGTTCACTACTGACGTTGTAGCGCCAAGCATATAAATAAAGGGTGGCAATACTACAAAGAAATAGCACCGTCAACCGTAAAAGAGATACAATTTTGCTCGGCATCCCCAGCTACGATTGATATTTAGATGTATTGAGACATTATTAATTCACTTTCAAGAAACACTTCACTCACGTAATTGTTTTTCTAAAGGTTCGATTTGTTATATTACTTCCGAGAGAATGAGTTTTTAATGCGTTAAACACAAATACTTTACGGAATCAATAATTTTATTTGGAATTGAAAACAAATTGCGTGCAAATGCTAACGTTACACTTTTGCCATACGAATATTGCAAGTACAATTCCAACATATAATATTGTATTTAAACTCAATAAGCAGGAGGAATACTGAAACAAATTATTATACCAGTAGTTATAATATTTTTTGTGCCCAACACGCGTAATGATAATTGGAATATTGACTAAAAACATGTAACAACTTTATTACACTTACAAAAACAAAATTTTGCGTTAAAAATGAAAAATGCCTAGAAACGCTGAAATAATGTTTTATTTCTTGCCGTAACGATAAATTCGATTGCCAACCTTAATGAGAAGTTTAGCACTTTTTTACACAAGCCTGGGAACTGATCAAAAATGTAATTATCTATTGTGTTTCATGAACCATACTTCAATTATCATGAAGCTCATGCATATTGTTAAATGTTGCACTAGACTTTGTGACTATATCACACTAAGTTGCCACGAGATGACAGTTTTCTTTAACATCTGGGAAGAAATCTTTTAAATATTTTATACCCAAACTTGTGTTAATCCGATTTTTCTTTCATATAAAAAAATGAAATTACTGCCCTTTTACTGATTATAAAACTTTCTCAATGGGTTAACTGTATTTTTTACTTCAAATCAATACATTTTTGTTTGTTTCGCCGTAAGATCTCCGAAAGATTATGACAAACTACGGTATTGCAAACCGCGATACATGGGAGTATTAAGGATAAGCATCAAGGGCATGAAATATCCACTTCCTTGTATTTATTGCTAGATGATTTAACTCTGAAGTGTTCTAGGTCAAGTACAAAATATAATTCGTCGTTGATGAATGGTTCTTATTCATTCTGAATGAGAAATATTTAACTTTAATAATGTTCACAAAATTAGTATAAATCTATTTTATCATAAATTAAATCAATAAAATATTGCTACAAATTAAAAATACTTTTAGAAATATGACTACAAAGTAAAAAAAAAAGAAAAAAAAGATCCTTTTACTTCAAGTCAAAAAATTACTAGCATATTAAAGACACAGACAAGACAAAGACACAGACAAAGACATTTTTAAGACACAGAACAGTTGAATAACTCGTTCAATAATTAAAGTTAAAAAAAAAAAAATATCCCAAATATTAAGGGATGGGCGCAATCATTAAAACATTCCGATCTTCAAAACTAAATACAAAGTGTAAGTTACTGTTTCCTGAAGGCACCATTCTTGTATTATTAGTGATATTTAATGTTTTAAATATAATTACAAAAAATGTATTTATTGATTATAGTATTATCCCCATGATTCATATTTCATTAAATTATGAAATAATGAGGATATCTATGCCTGCACATGAGACAATGACATTGACAGACCTATGTTATTGCATTACCAAAACCTTCTCGAAATCCGAAGTGGAAATAACACGAAAATCCGTGTGATTGCTTGTTGAAGCTCCCAAGAGAAATACTTTAATATGCGGACTGAGCTGGAAGAACGTCAACGTGTAAAGTTGTTGACTAGTCTTACATCACGTTAATTTTATGGAAATCCAGAGGAGTTCACGAAGGAGTATTTCTCCGAACGGACACGGAAAACAGTTCAAGGACAGTGTACCGAGCCATAGCGTTGTTCGGAGCGTTTCGTAACAAGTCGACCTCGCTCTTCTGTTATTTATTGTGCAGACCGTGATTTAAGCAAACCCATTTAAGATTTAAAAGAGATTTGTTTACAAAAGAAAGTCAAGGGTTTGAACTCGGTGAGAAGAAATAATTTTAACTTGAAAATAATTTTTTTAACGCGCAAATAAACAGTAGATTTCAGTAGTAGAACATTTTTATTTTTCTGTCTTCAATTTAGGACAGGGTTTTGCAAGAAAGAAGAGAGATTAATTCTGAATTTTGAACGTACTGTGGAACAAAGGTATGTTTTCCAATTCTAATTTAATTCAAATTAAACTGAATAACTATATTTTTGGTAATTACTGGCTTGACCAGTTACATAAATAGCTTGATCTATGTGGGGCTAACTGCTTAAAATAATTTTGTTTACAATTCCGGCGTGTCCCAAAGCGGAGCACTGCTACAGTAGCAAGTAATTTACTTTTTCCTGTTAGGCCATGATTTGTTTTAACTGATAAGAGAAATACTCTATATGGTAGTCCACATTAGTACATATCCAGAATGGAAATTTCTTCTTTTTTTTTCCAATTCAGGCCGTTGGCACTGCATCACCTAAATTAAAATTGTAAAAGGGAGTAAACTGTTTTCTCTTTATCATAATTTTTACATCAATATTTTTATGCATATTGGAAAGAAAACGAATAAACTTTGTAAGTTATTTGTGATATCGTATCAAAGGAAAGCAAACTAAAGAAAATGGGTTATGAGGAGTGAAAACTGGCTTTGTTAATATTGCATTGTCATCGGGTATATACATACAATGATGCCTAACTCAAACAATAAGACTTTTAAATTACGAATTTATTCCCAGATAACTCGCGGCGGATTATTACCGGAAAGCGTCCCCTAAAATACAACCAGTTTCTCAACACAAGTAAGTATAACAAATTCTATAACCAATGCCTTTTTATTATAAATTTTTATCCTATCATTACGAACAGCGGAGGAACTTATCTTATTGGAAGGATCGCTTCTCAAAAGGATTTTTATGCTATCAGAAGGTGTATCACGCAGACAATTTTAGGTTATTCATTTCAATTAAATAAATGTTTGTGTTTAAAACGTTTTCTTAGTATTGTCAACGTGTGAACACACAAAATTAATCATAACGACTAATAAATATTCGATAAACCAATTCTAATTCTGAAAAGAATAAAATAAAACACCCTTTTAAAAACAAGTTTTTATTTTCGTCACGTACTAAAACGAATAAAATAACTTTTGGTTTTTATTAAAGTAATGCAATGTCAAATGCTAATACCTCCATACATATTTCACGTTTGTAGATCCTAATAAAAATAAACTACGTTCTATCTTTATCTCCGAAAATGATTTAATATTTTTGTTGAATGATTTGTTTTCCAAGTGTTTGTCGTGCGAATAGAAGAGAAAACGCATACTTTGGCAAGTTCTTATTACCAACCAATCACTGTCCTATGAAATTATTTGGTATCTATGTTTACGAATATTTCGCGAGACAAGCATATTGAAAACAAATAATGCATCATAAAATATTAAATCATTTTCTGTGATAAAGATAGAAAGTACGTTATTTCTATTTTTTGGGGTGGGATGGGGTCTACTAACATGAAATATGTATGGAGGTATTAGAATTTGACATTGCATTACCTTACTACAAACCTTAAATTATTTTATCCATTTTAGTACATGACGTAAATAAAACCTTGTTTTCATAAACGTTTTAACATTCTTCTTTTTTTTGTTTATAGCATTATTAAAAAATGTTAAAATACATTATTTCAATTTTACAGAGGATACCATTCTGATCATATTTCAGGTGGCTTTCTTAATCCCTCAGAAATTAACATTGATTTAATAGTCCCATTTATGACGCGTTCGAATTATCCATATGTTGCCTCGAAAATTATACTGATGATTTTCAACGTATCGTAAATAATCACAGCTTAGAAATCAAACAAGTTAATAAGTCAGTCTCATTAAACAAGTGAGTCGTCACTCCTAATCGACTTAGCAGAATGTCACATCGATTCATCGAATCAAATTGGCAACAGCGCACTAGTTTGAAACTATATAAAGCACATGTCCTCTTCACTTCTACGCTACTTCTAAACGAGATTCAGTTCTAGTACACGACTACTATGATTACTACTACTAATGAGAAGATAAACTTCTGATCTCGCCTCTCTCATCAGTTCGAACTCTTTACTGTCGACGCCAAACCGACATATATTTCCTCTTCTTATTACGTTCGAACACATCGCATCGCTACTTTTTATTCTCGTCGCCAAGCCGACATTTTCTCGCAAGATCGAGCTTATAATTGCACCTCAGAAGATACGTGCAACAAGAGATTTACTACTCATCAATTTTCTGGTCAATATGTCACCAATCCGGATCAACCCTACAACAGCTTCAACGAACTGGTTTCCAGAATATTCCTCATCATATCATTATGTCAGCTCTAGGAAATCAGTATTGTATTATTATTTCTCATCATATCATAGCATGTCATTAAATCGTTTTAACGTTGTTAACAATTAACTTTCATCTCACTCCCTCATTCACTATCATTTTGCATTTTCCCAATCATTTTATTATTGTGCAGGTAAGAATGAACTTGTCTGTACAAAAGTGAATATGATTTACCGTTCGCAATCTTCTTTAATATAAATTAATTAATACTTCTTGTAATCAATTCCACGACCCATTGAAAGGATAAAGCTGTAAAGAAACAAGTTTTATTTAAATGTGCTGTTCACTTGCGCTGACAATTACTTATTGGAAAGCATATGCTTCGCAATTTAATTCTGAATTCACGTTTGCTGAAGAATACGTGTGAAACTACTCCGATTAGTGAATGTATTCAATACTGTCGCAAAAGAAAAAAAGATATTTCATTCTTTGAAAATTTTTGATAGTCAGCATGAACCTAGTAAAGAATTATTTAGAAATTTAGGTAGCATGGTTCGTTCCTTTAATTTTGTATTTTTGCTCTGAATGAAATTATTTCTTAGTTATTTTGCTCAGCATGAGATCATGTTTTAGTATGGTTTAGTAGTGGAGTGTAACCGCAACTCTTATATCAATTGATTTCACGAATACATTTTATTTCTTTTCGCCAGTGTTTTACATTGATCTTACGCCGACCCTGTCTAGCACGGGATTAATAATGGCGCTGGAGAAGAAGAGTATTACACATTGATCTTACGATAATGGAAGGAAATTCAAATTTCTGTGAGTTAGTTCAAACAAAATTTAGGTGAGAATTTTTTGTATGATCCTGTACTATAACGAAAAAGCAAGAATACAAAACATTGAAAAGCCAGGGACTGAATTTATTTTTTTGAGCTTAGTTTTAGAGTTTACATCAGTAACTAACATGCATAAACGCAGACTGTATAAAAGCAGTTCTTAAGTAGCAAAAACATGAGTTGTTAAATGTGACGAAATTGAATGATACTGCATATAGCAAAGAAATTGCGGGCAAAAATATTTGCTATCCATAGAAATACATTGTGGAGGGATTTCAATCGATACCCAATGGTACAAGGGTAAAGAGTTACTGAACGTGGGATCTCAGTGAAGTCCATAAAAATATATTCTAATTCTTCCTTCTCTTCATATCTATTCTAAATTTATTTCATTCAATGCAGGAGAAAAAGGGAGTAAAAATTACTTTTCTCAATCGATGATACCCACGTAACAAATTGACTTAAAATTTACTTGAAAGATACTCAGTGTAAATTTATCTACTCTCAAATTTTAAAAACTTACTTTGTGATATGAAAAAAATTACAATGACGGTAGATTAAATCGAGAACGCAAGGAAGGCGACGTGTCTGACGGAGAGAGGTCAATTTCTATTTTCAAATGTTTTAAATTAAATATCTCATAAGTTACTTAATTGTAAGTAATTTCCAGGAAGAAGACTGTAAACAATAGGTTTAATAAATTAAGAGCTACATTTTAGTTCCAAGAAAGTACTTCCAAAATTTCGAATCTAAGGTGTGACGATCGTGACACTCACCCACTGACATAAATTATGGATCGTGGAAAATTGGTTGAGGTCTCACTGGAGTCGTTTTGTCAAAAACTGGGGAATGAATATTTAATGCATTTTGGGTCTTTCCTTTCTTACGAACTCGTATTTTAGTATGTTATACACATTAGAAAATATAATCAAAATACACAAAATTATCTTGATTCCACACCGTATAGACCTTAACCGACACAAGTCAATCTAATTTTCTTTCATTTAGTTCCTTACTCCTCTTTTCGGGGAGGGAGGGTTTGAAGTATTACAAAAGATCAATAGCATCGGCTTTCCCGTAATTTAATCATATCTTCGAAGATTGTCGAAATAAGTCATTTAATAAACGAAAAAACTTTATGAAACACCTACTTCATATCGAACATATTTTTTAAGTTAAATGGTCTATTCAGGAAAAATCTCACCTAGGAGGGACAATTTTTCTTTCCCTGCTGACATCAATACAACGCATTACTGTTGTTTCCAATGGAGTGAACATTATAATTGATAATAGAAAACATACTTAACTTTGTAAATCACGTTACAAATTTAACACGTCACGTAGCACCCTTGGAAAATACCTCTCTTTAATATACAATGGTTTTCGAATGTACGTCTCCTTTATTATTTTTGTAGGATGAGGTATTTTAGTTTCTGAATTTGAATGATGCATATAGTGTATATTCAGAATGTTGAGTCCCAAAATGTCTGTAGCAATATTTCATTAAAAACAACTCTTGGTCAATATTTTATAACTGACATTAATATTCTTTTTAATTGTTCGTAGATTAGAAATTTATATAAGAAATCATTCCCACGAATAGAAAAACAACTTTAACGTTTCATGACAATTGTGTCCAATAACATTTTTTGGATATGTTGTTTTGTGTTAACGCTCCAGTTCTCGAGTTCATGACCGAAGTCACAACTTGGAGGAAGTAGAATTCGGAATAGACCCCATGTTGAGCAAGGCAAGCTCGCAGACCCATAGGTGGCTGATCAACCTAGGAGAGCTCCAGAGAGACTGTGAGACTCTTGGGGAACACTGCGCGGACCGAGTGCCACACAGCAGGTGGGGAGGGGCGTCGCGCCGCAGCCTGGCTGCTCGCCGTTCTACCTAATGGGATATCCGCCGTCGGAAATGGCGGAGATTGTTGCGAGGATTGCCGCGAGGTCCGTATACGGTCGGAGAGGGAAGTTCAGGGAGAGGGAGGACGCCTGGCGTAGCCTCCCCAGGGGAGTAGAGCACGGTGCCCCCGCCGCCACGCCGGGGGCCGTGGAGACCAGCGCGAGAGCGCCAGTGCGAGTGCGGTGTGGTCGCCGCGTGGGGAAGGGAAGGCGGGTGAGGAGACTGGAGGTGGTGGCTACGGTGTTAGTGCGAGGTAATAGCGCTTGTGTCAGAGACGGGGTGGTGTGTCCGCAGGGTGTCACTGCCAGGTGTGGTTGGCTGCAGGCCTCTCTTTGTGGGACGACGGGGAATAGAGAGGAGGGGATCTGTTGGTGGAAGCCGTACCCTTCGAGGGGTCAGGAGAGAGTGACGGAAAGGAGTGAGTGATGACTAGCGGAGAAGGACTAAGGGAATAGCTGGAGATGGATTGGAAGGTGCCAAGAGAGGATTAAGTGAAGGAATTGATTGTTGGGGGCGGTAATAAGTCCCGGGGATTGATCGACGGAAGGGGGAATAGGATTTGGAGAAGTAGGTATGCAGGATGATAGCGCAGTACTGAAGCCGTTTATAGTCGGAACGGAGCAAGGGAATGGAGCGTGGGATGGAGAATAGAATGTTGGCACGAAGCGCGAGAGTAGAGTTCGAAGATAGAGATCCAGGAAGGGGCTGAGGTATTCACGGAGAGAAACTGGAAATCCGTTCGGAGGCGAGGAGAAAAGTGTGATGTTGACGATAGTTCGAGTGGTCGGATAGCGTGTATCCGCGTTCCGTAGGAAGAGTTGGCGTGACAGCCGGGTTGCGGTGCGACGCGACAGCTCCGGTGGCTGCGATGATGGAGTATCGCATGGCGGAGTGACACAGCGAAGGGCGAAGGACAGGTGACTGGACCTGACCGTGACAAGGCGCGCTCAAGTGGCTCGCGTGAACGAGTCGGCGCCGGCAACCGGCCCAAAGCCAGCGTCCATCGCCCGCGAGAGTCGATGGCGGACGCCGGGCGTGCGCGCTTGCTCCCGACACAGCTTATCGAATGGGGCTGTAATTTACGTGTAATTTCGTACCGCTCATTTACATAGATTGATCTCGACATACGCTGCTACTTTCCTTTTCTTTTCAGAATGTGGGCCCTATCTGCGGCGCTCGATAACGACGGCAGCTCAATGAGCCATCCATAAAATCCATTTCGCAGTGCGTCGTTGATACGTGAGGAGTCGCGGGGAGGGAGGGACGATAGGGAGGTCAGAAGGAAAGGGGTGAGCGGGCGGGGAGGGGATTCCCAGCGCGAGCCGAGTCCCGTGATGGGAGGCCGCGCTCGAACCGCGCACGAATGAATTAACTGGACGAAGTATGCGGTAGGTTTATGAGCGAGAGACCGACGAGTCATAGGAAGGGTGAGGAAATGAATTTGATTGTTCGCGCCGTATTTCGTGGCCCCTCTGCCGGAGAGCACTTACTAAAACTACTCTGATTTTTGAATTAAAATTACTGTGGATGACGGTAATTCAAAATTTCGTTGAAAATTACTTTGTCATAAGCTAATTCTCTACTTCATTACAAATAAAGTTATACGCTATGTTTTTTATTAAACGATGTACTGGCGAAGACATGAGACATTTTCTCGTTTAAATTTTAAAATGAAATTTCTATATAATATCTA
Source organism: Laupala kohalensis (assembly GCA_002313205.1). NCBI lineage: Eukaryota > Metazoa > Arthropoda > Insecta > Orthoptera > Trigonidiidae > Laupala > Laupala kohalensis. Next base: position 1,443,175 of record NNCF01125882.1, on the reverse strand, counting down.
ACATTTTATTTAACTTTGAATGAAAAACCTATCAACTTGAAAATGCTCTAAGCAAAGAAAAATTATTTTTACAGCATAAGTCTCCTAGTGCAATTACCCTTTCCATAGTAATTAAATGAAATTTGAAATAATAACTTTGATTTGCAATGAAATAAAACGTATAACAAATTAAATAAAACTTATTAATTCCAAGTGTTAATTATTAAGTGAAAGAAACGAAACTTAATTACGTCTCGCAGTTGCCCACATTACCTGCACTAATTATTTCCCCGGATCTCGTAGTTCGCTAAGCATTTAGAGCAAATTCAATAGACGGAGACTTGTGCGCCTGTGTTAGCGGCTGACGCGTCGCGCCGCCCCGGAGTAGGGGGGGGGGGGAGGCGAGGACGAGGAGCGAGTTCGAGTGCGGAACTCGGGTGTTGTTGCGGTGAAGCGGAGCGCCGGAGAGAGGACAGGTTGTGGTTATGGCTGTGGTGGTGTCGTGAGGGTGGCCGCGGAGGTGTCATCGGGTGGGGAGGGGCGGAGCGGGCGAGTGGACCGGCGGGTACTACAACCGTCGCGGTAGCGTGGACGCCATCAGGAACGCGAGGAGCAGGCGATTGTTGAAGGCGTGGCCGCTCGTTCCGAGAGGTCTCGCAGGCTGGAGGAGTCGGCTTGTTGCTCGCCGCAGGATGCGGAAGGGAAGGCGGACGCCCGCCACGTGATATTGCTTTGCGGAAGTGTACAACACAACACTATGTAGTTTACTGAACGATTCTCGTTTTCAGACAAATAACATGACTACGTCTTCAGACCTGTTTACAGAAATGATGAACCCTTTCTAAAATGCTAACCTCAAAAAGGTTTATCGTCAAATTAGGCGTAAAGTTGCACTTTATTCTACTACTATAAGATCCCTGAAGTAGAACACGAAATATTCTACTAGATTTGGAAATTACCAGAAAATAAAAATTAAAGTTATCTACTTTATCGATTAAATTTAAGTATGAATGATTCACAAACTCGTTTCTTAGATAATTATTCATCGATCTAATACTTCTACGGTAATAGTAGCAGGCTTTTAAGTTTAAAAAGTTATTTATCTAAAAGAAGAGTTATTTTGATTCCGTTTGTACATTTCTTCTGTCATCGTTAATTTCCTAACAAACAAAAAATACTCATATCATTATATTAATACAATGTTGTCGAATTTTATAACGTTATAAAAATGAACTTAATTGAAAAAAGTAATAAAATCTAATTTAGTTAAATATATACATTTTAATTTAACGAAATACATACTTTTAACCTTATAACATGAATTGTTGAACAGAATAATAAATATCATTCACATTATAAGAAATAATCTAAAGTCAAGGAACAGTGCATGATAAATTGAAAGGTGTTTCAATGTTGCTCATTGTTTTTTTGTTATAAAGCTTTTTCGGCTGCATAGCAGCCATCGTCAGTAACATACACTGAGTATTGAGGAATATTTTTGGCGAGTGCAGCCGAAAAAGCTTTATACCAATAAAACAATGAGCAACATAGAAACGCCTTTCAATTTATCATTCTTTGATAATGTTGCTAAAGCTCCACAATTACCAAGTCAAGGAACAATGTCACCTGTGGACCACAACATTTAGTACAAATATTACATTTTCCTATACATCCTCGTAATAAATCTATAACAACCATTATAATCAATGCAAACTCATTACTCATGAACTCAGTGCTTTGGAATGTCCACGTTTTGTGACAGTAGTCACTTACGCCCACCAAAAATATTTTAATGACATAGTATTACATTTTGTGCGCATTATTTAAATAATTCCGTTAAAATTAGCTATAGTATATTATAATGGGATTATACGTCAATAACAGGTGGTAAAAGAAGCTAACTCGTTTTTAGAATGAGATACACTTCTCAGATTTCTTTCTAAATCACACTATTTGGGCAGAGAATAATTAGAGAGAAAATCATATTTAACGAAGCCACTTGTAAAATGTTAAAAGCATCTGGTAAATATATGTTGTAATCATATTTTGTAATCTATCATGATGTACTGCTGAACTGTAAGCATTAATACAGGGTGAAAGGCCCCTCTATAAAAAACTTTTCCTCTAAAACGAAGGCGACACTAGTCACTAATGAGAGGATGGCATGGGAGTATCAGGCAGTGTCCGACATTCGAACTGTGATGTCATTTATAACACTAAACGAATAAAATGGCATAGATATATGAGAACAGTAAATACACAGTCCAATACTGTGCAGAAGATAAGCATATGAATGAGAGCGACTCGTATGTCATTCCAGATTGTCGGTGTCGCATCGATTACCATAAAAAGAGAGGGAGCGGCCGGCGCTGCAATTTGTATAAAGGTGCAAACAAGAGGAATCGGCATCCTAAAGGAAAAGGAAACATCCAGGTCAATAGCCGCCATGACCGATACATTTACTACGAGGGAAGAGCAAATTGAATAATCGATACTAACAATGCAACGGCGCTGCGCGGCGCGGCGCGGCGGGCGATGGGGATATCTGAAGCAGAAGCATCACTAGTTGAGCAGAGGTTGTGGCAACTGGGTCGGGAGCGGCGTGCCCGATATGCACGGGAAGCGTCGAGCGGGGCATCAATTGCGGCCGGGAGAGGGACAGGAGGCGCGAGCGGGGCCGCCGCAGTGACAGCCGCCGCGGGGGTGGAGCGTCGGAACGCCCACGCGCGCCAAGATGGCTAATTTTTCACTGGATGCATCTCTTTTAATTCACTCCTCTAAAGCAGCCGGGATAACGGAAGCGAGTGATTGCGTGATTCGGAACTAATGCGCGTGGAAGTAATTTTCCAGGGTTTCTCATTTCAGACGACAAATCGTCACTGCATCCAAATGAGCTAATTAAATTACAAACCTGTAATCGAATATAAATTTTTGTAAATCTTCTCTAAACAATAAAACAGAATTTTTAGAACTTCTGTGTGTTTTTTTGAAGACTTGACCACACAATGAGTAATGATTTTCTATTTATTGATATGATTTCACATAATAACTCGATATCAGTTTACCTTTACTCGTTGAAATTTTCAGCAAGAATTTAAAATTAAAGGAAGAATTTCGTATGAAAAGTATATAAATGATAAAATAGTCATTTACCCTTCATACATAAACTAGTTTAATTTGAGGAATGTTTGGGGGGATGCAACTTTGACAGAAACTATATTTCTGCAATAACATCCTTATGACGATCATGTTCAGTGAATAAAATGCGTCTTTTTGTAGAATTGCTTCATTGTCTTTGGTTCTCAAGACATTTTCAATTATCCTACTAAATGAGAAACATGCAGAGCATTAAATTAATTGCAAATTCAAAATCACATGCCCAAGAAATAATTTCACTTCGCAGAGTAATTTATTTCAATCGCAGCATGTCTCCAGAATGTAATTAATGTGCTTCCATAGCTGCTATTATCTATCGAATGGCAGCGAATGTATTATCTCTTTGATCAATAGAAGTAATAAGGGGGAATACCACATGCAATACGGTATTTTACGTCACGATGCTACAAGTATAGCTAATATAATTCCACAAAACGTAAACAGCGGCACAAGCATTTGTTATTAAGAGACGTTATCATTCTCAAACGTGTCATAATCCAGTTTCTACAGTATCTATGTTCTGTTTAATATGATTTTAGAAATTCGATTACAAGTTGATGAATGACAATAATTTTGAGTATAATATATTATCATTTATTTCGCAGGATTTTTTCTGGGATATTTTCAGACTCTCGGTAATTAGCAAGAGGACATGTCGATATGGCTGTGTGTTTCAAGAACAGTGAGTATCCTACTAAAAGACAGATTATTCTTCAATTGATTAGAATACCCTTTTTCAGGAGTTGAATCGTAACTGTACCACTGACATCATTCTCGCATTGTTCTTCACGTAAATATTTGGATAAACATACACCTGGTTTATACGTAGCTACAAGGTAATGTGAAGCACCTACAACAATTTCTACGCTTTCACAACTACTACTATCCCACATTAGACCCCCGAAGGGTCCATAGAGTTTGCGGAGTAGAACTCCGCAATTTCTTGACCTCGGTACTAGAAGGAGAAGATGTGGTCAGAATCTCGCTCCGACCGGTTTGACCCCAGGATAGACACTGGTACTCATTTTACAGCAGGCTGAGTAGGCCTGGGAGTCAGTCTGCATGTTGAGGTGTGATGAAAAATCCCCGCCTCATCGGAAACCGAACCCCGCCCATCTAGCCAACAACTCAGCGTTCTACCCACTGAGCCACGCTGACTCCTTTCAACGCTTTACCGGAGATAAATTAAGTTTCATTTACTTTTAAACCGTACACCCATCTCTACTTGACGAATAAACATGAATAATATCGTCTTCATTAATGTAACCAATATCAAACAGTTGTGATTGGTAATAGAAGATTTTATTAACAAGAAGCAGGAACACTGATCAATTTACAAAATTTAGAGAGACATTTTTTGTATTTTCCTTGCCCCTTCAAAAATTAAGGAAGGTGAAAAGAAAATGAGTTCCGCAAAATTAAAAATTAAGCAAAGAAAAAGTCTAACTTGTTCTAATATGATGATACGTCACTCAAAAATAACAAATTGAAAAGACAAACAACTCAGTAATATGATATAAAAATTAAGATACAAGGAATGTCTCTATTATTTCCAAATCTCCACGTATGTATTTTTTTAATATCGTAGAACAATATTTCTGAATTCTCGTACTATTTATGTAACTAAATCTGTTCAAATTGTGTTCTAAAGATAGCCATTGCGTAATTTATGAGTTGAATTATTAATTATCACAACGGCTGCAAGAGTACAACGTTTGAGACATTTGAGAGTACATTAAACACCAAGAAAATAAATCTCTTTTCTCTTTAGACCACTCAAATAGCAATACTGTATACTTTAATTCCCTCTTGACTTCAACATTTCACAGAAAAATTATAGTTGTATCGCTAGGAATATATTTCGTCGTAAACTTTCCGAGTTCATCGTCGGCTATTTGCACGTTCTGACAAAGTCTTCTTTGAAACTCAGCCCCACCTAAGAGTCATAAAAACTCTGAACTCAATTAATCTGTCAGTCGCCGGTCCACTAACGTCATGACCAGTTGTGCTGCGGGCTTGCAATTTGCAGATGATAGCCTCCTAATAATCCAGATTGTAATTCCTTGCCGGAGAACTGACTTCAGAAGCTTGAATTTCTATGAGGGAGGGGATTGTGGGAAGGAAAACAATCCATAACTGAATCGATGGCATTAGTTTCACCATAATCTTCTCTCTGGTCAGGCATCGCTTGACTATAGCGTTCGATTGGGGTGAAATTTTCTCAATATTGAAATGAACATCAGTGGTCTGCTTTTCTCCACAAGTGAAATTTCAAGCAATCAGAAGTGTTCCATACCCGCACGTGATAAATTCTTTGCTGGTTCTTGCGTCAAGCGTTTTCAAAATTCTGAAGTTTTTTTTGTGGAATGAATACAAGAATTGCGTTACTTGCAGTGTTGAATGCAAGAATTGGGAATTGCGATACAAAGGGATTTTTTGAATGAAACACAAGAGCAGTATTAAATCTCTGCGGAATTCGATTTTTTTTTCACGTGAATCTCGAGAATGCAAGTTTGATCTCCTTCTATTATATCGTTGATATTTGTAATGTTCTTCTGCAATTTGCATTTAGACACATCTATCCCTTAATCATATCGTCCTTTATTCTTTCCAGAATATACGATCTGTCTTCATAGAGAGGCATCATGCGTCTGATTAAAACAAATTAATATTTGATGCGCGTGCTACAAATGTATTGTCTCTACAGACCATACTCTCTTCCCGAATTAGTTGTTACTTTCTAGTACCGCAAACCCTTTCCCACCCCTGAAACATTTTCCAATGATACGGAAAATGTTCTCCTATTCATTAACTACTCTTCCTTCTACTGATACGAAAAGGTGCCACGTAAGGCAGGAGATACAAGACTGAATTGCGGGATGAAAGGGGATAAAGTATAATTTATCAACATGCTGCCAACACAGATACCGATTATACAACCCTTAATACTGAATGAGTTGCGTGGAGTGTATAAGGAAGGGCTTCAAGAAACCCAAAATACAGAAAATTATATAAGNGATTCTTACCATATCCACAACCTTGAATGTACTGGTTATATCTTGTCACTGTGATCCATTCAGTTTGACTTAAGCTTTATTTCACTTGATGATGGTACAAATAAGTATCGATACGTCTTGATAAGTTTTAGAAGTTTTAAAACGTTCTATGTGCTTTTGAAGAGCATTATTTTGTGAAAAGTGGAATCTTTTTTATGTATTTCCACAAAGATACGCTTTAATTGGTAATAATAAATTGTTCCCGCTTTAATTGGTCGTTATTAATCACTTACACTGTACTACTATGCAGACGAAGATGGATAATTCATTTTCATTCAAGTTATCATTCACATATCCCAAAAGATTTCACCGGTTCCTTTCCGAGATAACAGCACTTGAAAATTACATCACAAGAAATTACAAAAGAAGCTTCAGGGCTCATTTACTTAAGATAGTACTAGCGCAGGTAGAATTAAATCACTAAAATATTTTAAATCGGCTAAAGAATAAACAGAGCAGGTTTGTACTAATTGCGATTTCAACTTGCAAAACATACCTCATCGGCCATTTTAATGAGAGAATTGCAATTATATTATGCAAATAGGGTATGCGGTTCTAAATATTATAGACAATCAATATTCATATATTCTTTATTCACACCAACGTTTCGACACTGATTGGTGTCTTCATCAGGATATCTACAATTTGATTACGATTAGTAATAGTATTACACATTGACTTTTTTAATGTTTAAAGAGAAGAGTCCAAATAACTAACAAAACACATTACATTATCTAATATCTTACAATTTTAATATAACATACCTTAATTCAGTTGAACAATAGATTATAAATGTAGATACCCCGATGAAGACACCATTCAGTATCGAAACGTTGAAGTGAATAACGAATATATGAATATTGATTGTCTGTAATATTTATAACCGCATATCCTATTTGTATAATATGTATAAAGACAATCAGAAAATAGGAAAATATCATCAAATTGCAATTATAATTGATGCTCTAATAATTTGCGTTTTATGGAGCAAACTCTTATTTAAAAAAAAGACCAACTTTTAAATCACGAAAACGATGGAAAATTACTTTGATTTGTATAGTAAATTCTCCGAGGTACTTTTACATCTCTTTTATCTATACGTCATCGGACATTTGAGAAAGCTGTTTATCTTTTCGTGAGGTGAGGTGCATAATTCAGGATATCGTTGTGCTCGGTCGCCATTTTTGTACGTGCTCTTGTACATTTCAAAAGAGTCGAGCGAGCTCCTGAATGTTCTTTGCACTGTTTTATTTACAACAGATACAAATTAAATCATGTTTTCTCGTAATTATAATTCACACTGCTGCGTTATAAAACAATTATACTAAATATAAAGAAATCAATTATACGTCTCAGTGAACTGACTAACGTGAAGTGCTGGTCCCACCTTAACAGGATAATACTTGACTACTTGAGTCCTAATAAATGACTGCAGTGATGCGTCTGATAAGCAGCAAACAAAATTCGTGCAGTATTACACGTGAGTTACGCTATGCGGCATCGTATATTATCATATATTATTCATAACTTTGCAGATGTCTGTTTACATATTGAATCCCAGTGAAACGTACCTACAACTAGCAGATGTGGGAAAGTAGTATCTGTCATGTTATTCACGTCAATGTAATAGTCTTGCTTCAAAAAGTAAACCTTCGTTTTTTTGTGGGACTTTACGGCTCTTCCACATCAAAGGTCATTGGAGCCCTAAAAATTTGTACAGGTAGGGAAAATGCAGTTACGTACTAGGGAGAGCCAACATGACTCTTCCCGCGTGTGGGACTCGCCGAATCACTCAACCATACCCACTAAAAACCCTCTTGAATTACAACATACCAAAACATATCTCAAAACATACATCAAGACATTGAGACAAAAAATGAGGGGAGGGAAAAAAATGAGGAAAATGGAAGATACCCTAGCACTAATAGCGTCGGGATCGAAAAGAACAAGAGGTGACCAAGGAAGGTTAGGAAAGAGAAAGGAAGGAGCCTTGCACAAGTAAGTGGAAGTAATACCAGATTCAGCTCGGGGCCCCGTGTTTGCCAAACACGTACTTACTAGATGTAAGTCCCCTGGGGGGCTGAGGACAAACAGTTTCTTTTCGTTACAACGAAACTTTATTTTTATACGTACAAGACATTCACGTTAGATCGTTTACAATTTAATTGATTTCCCTTTGGTTTTCTTTATTGTTTGAATTTTCATATTGCTTGTTCAGTATTTATCAATGCGTACTTTTTATTATAGAAATTAAAGTATTCTTATTTTAATTGCACAACATTGTTTATTACATCAATAAAATCTCTAAAAGAAATTTAAAACAATACTTTTATAAATGAAAGTACTAAAAAGATAAAAAATAATTTTCTGATACAATAAACTTACACAAATTTATTATAATACTATATATCCGTTGGACGCAAAAAATTGAAATGTTTTACATTCAAAATAACCAAGATTCTTAATTCTCAATATATAGTAAATCTAAACATATATTCATATAATAATTTTTATATTGCCCGAGAACTATTGAAACAATATTAATAGCATTTTTTCCTGCTAAACGCTGTTAATAGTTAATCTAAATGTAATTTAATGTTATAATATCAGAAAAGTTACCTATTTTCTGTACAAACGTAAATAACAGAATTGTATTGAAATCTTTTAAAAATATTTAATTGAACTCTGTTTAGTGTTGGTAATAAAAAATTTATACAAACGTGAGCAATAAAAAACGATTTTCCAGTTATTTGTTTGATATAATTGCCTCGTATATATTTGTCTTGAAGGTTTCCATTAAGATTGATTGCATTGCTTGCAACTTCACATTTACTCCCCGCAATGTTTCTCCTCCTTAATAAAAATAATAATGAAGAAGTAATATTTATATGTTTAATAATGTATTAAATACTAATTCACTTTCAAAATTTCCATGAAATGTGGGAACTCACTATTTCTATTAATTTATTTTTTCGCTATTAAAAATAAAGGTATCAAAAATATTTTAATTATGGGTTTTAAATCGTGTACTTCAGCCTTGCGTCTCTTAATCCAAAACAAGGAAGTAATGCGTTCTTCAATTCAGAAAACAGGCGTTTCTTTTCCTCCCTCCGAAAGAAAACGTTTAAAATTATATTTTCTGTGTTCTATTCACATTCAGCTTTTTGACCGTCATTACAGCACCATTCACTGAAATCTCCGGAAAAAACAAATAGGACCGATGAGACGAAGATGCCAGATTAGAGGTTCTCAAGGAGCCATAACATGTGATGCAACCGGGTAGCGGTGGGGCATTCACTTAAAGAGAGTAATACAAGAAAGGAAACCTCCGAGACTGACTGGCGCCGAGAAATATTACCTCGACAGCGCTCGCCACCCGACAGTTAACGTGCACTCGTAAAATGCAAATAAAATACGCGGGTTATTGCAACAGACGATCGCTGAACCGCCGATCGTGGTAACATATGTGGTCATGAGACCTCATTCAATGGAAATGGAATGGCTCCAGACGCAAAACCGCGCTTTACGCCGTTTACAGGTGTGAGTAATAACAACGCCGACAGCCTTTGGAATATGAGAGATTCTCTACAAATATTTAATGCCAAGCTTTTACAATAGTACCTATAATTGTCCGGGGGATGAGGTCAGTTCGAACGAACTGAAATTACCATAGCCAATTAAGCAATATCTGTTTTATGAGTGTGAATTCCGTACTTACTCACTACGCACACCTTCAAAAATGGGGCATATAATAGAGAAAACGTTTTAAGATAAATCATCCTCTTCGGTATCCCGTATGGATCGAAAAAGAGACGAAACATAATAGCAATCAGAAATATGTACTATTGCATCGAGGACAAACACTTCTTATAAAAAGTATGTACTGAAAATAACACGCCTCTCCTGCTAATAACTCGTAAATGGTGAGATATTAATACATTGGCTGTAATTATCAATTGTAATTAATATAACATGGACGCATAGACTTACAAATGTTTGTTTCATGTATCTAGAGCACATATTAGAACTCTAAAAACTGATAATATTAATGAATTATTTTAAAAAAATCCTACCAGCGCACACAAGCAGATTCTTCAAAGAGAGTAAATAATGTAAATGAAGTATTTATAAAATAATGACCATTATTCTACATTTAAATAGACAGGTGAACAATCTTCTAGATGTTTATAATATTATCTAAATTATTCGATAAAAGCAAGGGTAGATTAAGTACCACAAACAAGTAACATATAACAAAACAATTTTATTCTCAGAAGAAATTTCTGCAATCACTACCAGAAATCATATGAAGTTCCCCCGTCCTTACAAAGGGTCTTATTGTTGCGGCAGAATGTCTTGAGGGAACGTTCGACCATCCGATCAAGGCCATCGCGCACAGAGCGAGCTTCCACGCATATCTGGCATGTCCCAATCGCGTCCCCGAGTTTGCTCTTCCCTCCCTTCCCCTTGCGCTCTCCTTGTTCCGCAGACAGCGTTCCTCCCGAGAATCCGTGCAGTTGGCGATCCTTTCCGGATGCCACCGACAACAACAATGGCCCCGCAGGAAGTACTTGGCCGCGCTGCCTTGCAGATGGCCATGCCACGCTGCGCCGCGCTGCACCGCACCACCCGCTACGGCCACCACCGCAAATATAGAATAATTCCTTTCGCGTGTTCACCGACCGNCCCAAAATACAGAAAATTATATAAGTTAAAAGAAAATGAACCCAATTCTGACAAGTGACCAAGAGGAAGATAAAGTTCCTGCTTAATTTGGAAGCTTGTTACTAGGGAATGTATTTTTATCCAGGTTGTTAACCAATATTTGAAAATGTTATCAGAAAATTTATCTGAATGTATAGCTTTAATTCTCATAAATATATTAATTCCAATAACTTTTTAATTATATCAAACTTTAATTTATACACAAAATTATACATTATATGGTTTTCGGCACCCAAGAAATCAAACAATTCAAATTTATTTTCTAAAAAGCATTTGGTCTGTTTTTATAGGTCGCGAATGAGACCCAAGAGAGGTATGGCAAAATCCACCGTTTTCTCTTTTACGTCCTTTTAGTTTGCAATCTAATAAAATTTTCAACCAACAAAATATTTTTTAAAATTATGACTAGCTTCATATTTCTAATGAATTTTTACTTCTCCATAACAATACTATTCCATAAGCTACCACCTTTGTTTCATAAAGGTTTTACGCTCAATTTGCCAAAGCAATAAAAACATGTAAATACTATAAAAGGTTTTGTACTATTTGGCTAGACCATAGTATTGAAACATATCAATAAGAAGTAAGTTTCATTAAATAAAAGGATTTTTGCAAAATTTTCTAACAAATTAATTATTTCTTCAACACGTAGTTCATTTCTTATGCTGGTTTATGTGTAGGTAGAGACGCTACGTATGAGGGTATTAGTAAATACCGGTTTCGGTCCAGCAGCAGTGCCATTCGTATACAGAAATTTAACTTATAATTTTTAAATATTAAGATAGTTATTAAATTTAGAACAGTAAGCCTTCAAATCCTGATTAATCAAATGCATCTGTGTCGCGCGTGTACCAGTCTCGGTGATACATTTTTAAAACAACTTATCGGATTGTTTTATCTGAAAGTCCGAAACAACTCATCCACGCAACAAATATTTCCACGAAATTTGTCATTTATTTTCTGCCAAAGTTGCTGCGCGTATTCAGTTTTATTTGAAGGTGACAAATACCAACGGATACATATTTCACGCCCAAATACATATACAATTTACTGTGTAGTATGCTTTCCATAGAACAAAAAGTTCTGAAAAATAATTATCCATAAAGACAAATATTATGAGGCAATTTTACATTTACAAGGCATGCATTTTGTATATAACTACGTTCTATTCTTTCTGGTTTAATGGCATTCCGATATAACATATGCAGTATTTGTTACGATTTATTGTTCTGGGTATTGATTACCGGCAGTTTTATTGTTTGTTTTCTCTTTGTTTCTGTATCCATTAGTTTATCGCAGATGAAATATGATTCAAAACGCGCGAATCATCACTTCCTTGTTGGAATCACCGTTGCATTTATTTGAATGTATTTAAAAAGGGATATTGTACACAGTAATTTAATATTTAGTCGGGATGTTAGTATTACTATAATACGGAAGAATAAAATGGGCGTTCAAGTATAATAACAAATTTATATTCATTTGTGTTATGAATCTTTACTACGAAGCGCCTGTTGCATTTACACTTTACATTCCCTAAAATGATATGTCATTTCTTAAGCACACCAATAAAACTGATTTCTATTGCCTGCTATAAAATTGTGTCACATTCAATGAGTATACGAAGAAAAGAAAATATAACACGTGATGTGAATTATCAAATCGTATATAAATTAACGGTATCTTTATATAATTTTGCGACTATTTTATGTTTTCGATTTNCACAAGTAAGTGGAAGTAATACCAGATTCAGCTCGGGGCCCCGTGTTTGCCAAACACGTACTTACTAGATGTAAGTCCCCTGGGGGGCTGAGGACAAACAGTTTCTTTTCGTTACAACGAAACTTTATTTTTATACGTACAAGACATTCACGTTAGATCGTTTACAATTTAATTGATTTCCCTTTGGTTTTCTTTATTGTTTGAATTTTCATATTGCTTGTTCAGTATTTATCAATGCGTACTTTTTATTATAGAAATTAAAGTATTCTTATTTTAATTGCACAACATTGTTTATTACATCAATAAAATCTCTAAAAGAAATTTAAAACAATACTTTTATAAATGAAAGTACTAAAAAGATAAAAAATAATTTTCTGATACAATAAACTTACACAAATTTATTATAATACTATATATCCGTTGGACGCAAAAAATTGAAATGTTTTACATTCAAAATAACCAAGATTCTTAATTCTCAATATATAGTAAATCTAAACATATATTCATATAATAATTTTTATATTGCCCGAGAACTATTGAAACAATATTAATAGCATTTTTTCCTGCTAAACGCTGTTAATAGTTAATCTAAATGTAATTTAATGTTATAATATCAGAAAAGTTACCTATTTTCTGTACAAACGTAAATAACAGAATTGTATTGAAATCTTTTAAAAATATTTAATTGAACTCTGTTTAGTGTTGGTAATAAAAAATTTATACAAACGTGAGCAATAAAAAACGATTTTCCAGTTATTTGTTTGATATAATTGCCTCGTATATATTTGTCTTGAAGGTTTCCATTAAGATTGATTGCATTGCTTGCAACTTCACATTTACTCCCCGCAATGTTTCTCCTCCTTAATAAAAATAATAATGAAGAAGTAATATTTATATGTTTAATAATGTATTAAATACTAATTCACTTTCAAAATTTCCATGAAATGTGGGAACTCACTATTTCTATTAATTTATTTTTTCGCTATTAAAAATAAAGGTATCAAAAATATTTTAATTATGGGTTTTAAATCGTGTACTTCAGCCTTGCGTCTCTTAATCCAAAACAAGGAAGTAATGCGTTCTTCAATTCAGAAAACAGGCGTTTCTTTTCCTCCCTCCGAAAGAAAACGTTTAAAATTATATTTTCTGTGTTCTATTCACATTCAGCTTTTTGACCGTCATTACAGCACCATTCACTGAAATCTCCGGAAAAAACAAATAGGACCGATGAGACGAAGATGCCAGATTAGAGGTTCTCAAGGAGCCATAACATGTGATGCAACCGGGTAGCGGTGGGGCATTCACTTAAAGAGAGTAATACAAGAAAGGAAACCTCCGAGACTGACTGGCGCCGAGAAATATTACCTCGACAGCGCTCGCCACCCGACAGTTAACGTGCACTCGTAAAATGCAAATAAAATACGCGGGTTATTGCAACAGACGATCGCTGAACCGCCGATCGTGGTAACATATGTGGTCATGAGACCTCATTCAATGGAAATGGAATGGCTCCAGACGCAAAACCGCGCTTTACGCCGTTTACAGGTGTGAGTAATAACAACGCCGACAGCCTTTGGAATATGAGAGATTCTCTACAAATATTTAATGCCAAGCTTTTACAATAGTACCTATAATTGTCCGGGGGATGAGGTCAGTTCGAACGAACTGAAATTACCATAGCCAATTAAGCAATATCTGTTTTATGAGTGTGAATTCCGTACTTACTCACTACGCACACCTTCAAAAATGGGGCATATAATAGAGAAAACGTTTTAAGATAAATCATCCTCTTCGGTATCCCGTATGGATCGAAAAAGAGACGAAACATAATAGCAATCAGAAATATGTACTATTGCATCGAGGACAAACACTTCTTATAAAAAGTATGTACTGAAAATAACACGCCTCTCCTGCTAATAACTCGTAAATGGTGAGATATTAATACATTGGCTGTAATTATCAATTGTAATTAATATAACATGGACGCATAGACTTACAAATGTTTGTTTCATGTATCTAGAGCACATATTAGAACTCTAAAAACTGATAATATTAATGAATTATTTTAAAAAAATCCTACCAGCGCACACAAGCAGATTCTTCAAAGAGAGTAAATAATGTAAATGAAGTATTTATAAAATAATGACCATTATTCTACATTTAAATAGACAGGTGAACAATCTTCTAGATGTTTATAATATTATCTAAATTATTCGATAAAAGCAAGGGTAGATTAAGTACCACAAACAAGTAACATATAACAAAACAATTTTATTCTCAGAAGAAATTTCTGCAATCACTACCAGAAATCATATGAAGTTCCCCCGTCCTTACAAAGGGTCTTATTGTTGCGGCAGAATGTCTTGAGGGAACGTTCGACCATCCGATCAAGGCCATCGCGCACAGAGCGAGCTTCCACGCATATCTGGCATGTCCCAATCGCGTCCCCGAGTTTGCTCTTCCCTCCCTTCCCCTTGCGCTCTCCTTGTTCCGCAGACAGCGTTCCTCCCGAGAATCCGTGCAGTTGGCGATCCTTTCCGGATGCCACCGACAACAACAATGGCCCCGCAGGAAGTACTTGGCCGCGCTGCCTTGCAGATGGCCATGCCACGCTGCGCCGCGCTGCACCGCACCACCCGCTACGGCCACCACCGCAAATATAGAATAATTCCTTTCGCGTGTTCACCGACCGTAGCGGACGAAGAGTGGATCCGGTGAGGAGAAGGAGAGGCGGAGGCAGGGTGGGAAGAAGATCGTGTGGAGGACGCTGAATACGGGAGCAAAAGAGGAAAGGGTACCGAAGAAGGCCGGCATACCATTTACGAAGAAGGCGATGATGACTTGAATTAGAGATCAATGAGCAGGAATGAATGTGCAATCGAAGGCAGGGGTGGGGGTTGGATGGTGACAAGTTTAGTGGGTAAGCCTACGATGCCAGGAATCATCCTCTTGTGAATATAGGGAAGATGTTAGAAACCATGGATAAGACAAAGTTAATAATGGTGAAAGACGAACGCAGAACGCAAACGAGAGAGATGATAAATAAATTACATGAGGAAGTAATTCACGAAATGAGGATGGATACGAACGAAAATAGAGCTGGACAAAAGTGTTACAGATGGTATGTAAGTACACTGTAGGTAGATTGTTACAATGAATGATGGAAATGTTCATGTTAGATTTGGCTGAAACGCCTTTTAAGTAATCATTGCACACCTGGTGAACGTGAAGGTTCTAAAGTGAAAGGTGAAACGAGAAACAATGAAATAATTTGAGATAATTAAATAATTTGAGGGACAACATTCGAAATATCAACAATTTAGAGTAAATGCGCGTTAATAAAGTAATTACAGGATCTTCATGAGGTGGATAGGTATGCTTTTTCTACCATGGATGCATTAGAAGTAAGGCACATAAATGATGAAATGTATAGTCTTAGATAGATAGAAAGTGATAGAAAACCGCTCAGACAGTCAACCTATTGTAATCTGCTCATCACGATACTTATATTCCGTAGATTTAAAAAATGAGCCATCACAAATTACTTTTAGAATAGTGATTAATTTTATAGTGATTTACTCTAGAGCATGGGATTGCTGAGAATCGCAGTAGAGGGAATGTATATTAACTTGCTCTCCGAATAATAGGAAAGTATCCTTAACAAAACATTAGGACAGGATTACTGACAATGTGGTTTTTCGGTTTCTTTGGCGAAGAGAAAGTCATAATTTAAAAAAAGGTATTATTTGCAACAATGAAAATTCAAGAAGTTATACGTTAAATAGTCTATCTGACAGCAGTCATGTAATTTGATTGAATAAATATGAACTACAACAAACTCCTAGGTGTAACCATGCTTCATTAAGCTAAGATCTTCCATTCTGCTGATGACTTTACGAGAGTTTCCACGTC
This sequence comes from Laupala kohalensis, assembly GCA_002313205.1. Classification (NCBI taxonomy): domain Eukaryota; kingdom Metazoa; phylum Arthropoda; class Insecta; order Orthoptera; family Trigonidiidae; genus Laupala; species Laupala kohalensis. The sequence goes on along the minus strand of NNCF01125882.1, from coordinate 1,426,625 downwards.
AGCTAACCAGCTGATGTGGAAACTCTCGTAAAGGGGTACTACTATTTATTGAAGTTGCTTCCCATTCATCGTCACGATGCTACTGGCAAGTTTGATCTCCCACAGGTATTGAAACTAGGTTGACAAGGTGCACGCGTTGTTAGGCTATCAAGAGCTGCAAATACGCGAACGAACAATAAATTTTCTCTACGTGTATTTCGGTAATTTCTATACGCAGTATACATGTTATTCCGGTTGTACTTCTTACCAACTCAACAGAAGCGCAAATTGTAACCGAACCGGAAGGATTGGTGGGAAGAGTGGGGAGGTGTGTGAATGGCGTAACGAGCTGGGAGGCGTGTCGGCTTCGTGTGGGCGGACAGTTCCGTCACCGCCCCTCCTCTTTCCCCAGTTCCTCCAAATCGCCGTCGACGCTCCAAGCAATGTTCTGCCGCAGGGCAAAGACGGCCATGACCAGTGAAAAGTCGCATGGCTAGGATGTGAACATAGACACAAATCTCGCGCATAAACTCCTGTCCTGACGCATGCACAAATCAGCACAGCATCACAAAAAAAAGAAATTGCTTTCCTCGTGAATACTTGATACAACGCCATAAATTTGGTAACAGTTTCGGATAAAGAAGAAAAAGAAATGCCCGGCTATATTATTTACTCATATTTTGTGGCTAAAGAATGTGCGAATGATTTTTCCTTTAGGTCAGATTTTTACCAGCAGAGAGGGAACGTATAGTTTTATGAAATTCGTGGAGCAATATCCATGAGTGGATAAATTAAACAGTAACATTCAGAACGATTCACAAAATAAGTTAAATTTTATTTCTACAATTATTTTTGGTGTCTCTAGATTCGAGCTCAACTTGCAGATATTAAACATAGTATTGCTCAGAATGAATGAAAAAACTTAGTTACTGATTTTGATTTATCATGTCATCTCTTACCTCGCGTGATTCAGTCTATCACTCCCTTCAAAAGAGCACCAACATTTTTTTTTCCGCAATAAAATACGCGCTTTTGATTCTGGGTCGGATTTGTTCTATTAATTATATCCACAATGCTTCGCACCATCTCAACTTTCATACCTGCATTCATAGAAGTATTATTTCAAGTGGTGCGCTGTTTTATTATTTCCAAACAAGTAATTGACCGTGAAAGTTTAAAAGTTTTTTCAATCGTGATATATGATCGTCACTCAGTTTGTTTCAATTTGTGATCAAATTATCCACAAAACAAATACTAACGACTCGATAGCAATTAATCATTATCACAATTATTATAATGTTTACCAATGCTCGCGAGAAGAAAATCTTTCACATTTCTAATTAGTTGTTTTGGCCTAGAGAGCCAATTAAATCTGCCACTGAAATGAACGACGGGTAAAATAAGGAATCAGCTTAGGCCGGAATTACACAGTCATATTTCTGTGTCATATGATCAAAGATATGATCAAATATCATAGTTGAACTATGATCAAAGCTTGTGCATTACACGAACATATTTTTGATCACATATCCTTGATCATGATATAGAAATGTGACCTTGTAATACCGGCCTTACTCCCGGAAAATAAGAATATAATTTAAACATCATCTCAATGATAGGTGGTTAACTCCAGCAAAAGTTGTAGCTCAAGGCGACTCCGTCTCATGATTTTACAAAAGATTTTACAAATAAATGTGTTATAATGATCCATTTTTTACTTTATTTTATGAGCTGTTCATAATATGTTATTTAAACTGTTTTCCTGTAGTTATACGTAATTAGATTTTTAATATCAACGCAACTTAAAAGGAAATTGTGAAACATCTGTATTCTTGTCTTTCATTCAACGTAAAATAATAATAACTTAAATAGAAGCTACATATATTAAATGATAACAATCCTTTCCGACAATATTTGTCTGTCTATTTCCTTGGTGATAGGAGTATTTCAAAATTTGGCGGTCACAACTCCTCAAGATCTTGATATGGTTAATATAAAAATTATGTTGTTATAATCATTAAATAATGGACATAATATAAAATATTATGTTATTATAATCATTAAAGAATACCAAGCTTGCACACATTACAGTTCATGCAATATTTTGGTAATGCATTCCAATAAAAGGAGAATCATTAATTTACATCTCTTCCAAATTACACTATTTTAGTTATCATGATAACAGTTACACGTATGTTTATACTATCATAACTTACGAAATAAAGAAATTTCTCTCGTTCAAATGTTGTAATTTCCAGTCATTGCGTTATGAAAATGCTATTCAAGAGAAACTTAAGCCAAAAATAAGCATTAATATCTTCTGTACGTTTCCCAGTGACGTGTATGATGCTTACCATATTTTCATTCTACTACAATAAACGTCCATTGTAATTAAAATAATTAAAGACTAACGACCTTAGTATGGACGAATACTACATATCACAAAATATATAGTACTCGTCCACACTAAGGTCGTAAGTCTTAAATTACTTACCACATAAATATTTGCTCATTTAAACCTTCGACATTGAATAAGATTTATCAAAAAAGTTAAATTAAAAAGTGACTTTTCGTGATAGAAAAAATAATTTCTCTTCTACATTTCAGCAATTTACTATGTGTTCGTGCATTGTCGTTAAAATATTGTGTACGCGGTTTGATAGTCACTTCAGTAGTTTATCAAGTTCTATTTCATCTTTGAAACAAAGATGTACTGATAATGGTATGGTATGTTAATAATATTTCACTGGAATATTTTACGCGAAAAAAAAATCATTTAAATATTTAAAAGTATAGAAAGAAAGGTTTTATAAGAAAAAAGTGAAATCTACTTCAAATTGGTAATTATTTTTCAAACCGAATGTCCCCTTACGTTTACTTGTCACATATATGAGTTTGCTTGTCACATAAAGAAATAATTTTAAAGCGATCGCTCCACAAACATATAAATTCTATCTTACTTTCATGAACAATACTAACAAGCAATTTTGATACAAATGTCTTTAATATTTGTCAACTGTTTGTATAATATTTTATCTGTCTACTTCTGTCCATTCAGTAATTTACCAAATTCCCTAAACAATGTTTTTGCAGGGTAACCTCGAAACATAACAGCAGTCAATTACAAAAGCAGACTGTAGAATTTCTACGCTTGTCACAAAGAAGAGAAAAGTGTGTTAAAAAGAAATCGTTATTTTAAAAATAATTAATTTGCGCGCGACATTAACGCCCGTAACAAAATGTTTACATATACAATTATTGGCATTGTTGATACACAAAATATTTCTAAAATTTACTTCACGATATTTTTACATGTGCTTCGTGCGTTGTATTTCCAATATTTACAAACTTTTGTCAATATCCGGCGTTAATGTATAAGTAAAGTTTGCCTCGTGGATTCCATTTCTTGTTTGTAAACGCCACAATATGGTCAATAATATTGCAGTAAATACAAAAATTGCTGCAAAGGAAGTCACTGTGGAATCACACATGCACACGTGTTCAAAGTTCACCCTTAAAACAGTAGTATTTACTCGTAAAATATTATGACGGTATATTGCCTTATCCGCGTAAAAGATGTCATTTATAAAAATGATTTACAATGCGTTGCTTAACAACATCTATTGAGATTCTAATACACATTGAGAAATTCTAATACACAATCGTCACAATAATGTTTCTTTGTTTTTCTTAATTTTCGTATATTGTGATTATGACCATTGTGATTTCGTATTATTTGTGACTAGTTATTCGTCAAAAGATGCTCATTGTTTGCAATAATTTACCAAATTCATCCATATTCAAGCAATCTTCATCAGTATCTTCTTCAATCAAGGCACAACGATTAGTATGGAATGGGACACAAACCTCCCGCATAGAAAACCCCTCTCCCTCCAAATATACTAAACAATACAAATAATACATTGAATACACAGGAATATTTTTCATCAAGGAGCTTAAAAATCCAGCTGCTTAGTTTTCTTTATCTATTTAATTGTGAGAAATCGAACCCACGCTGATAGACTCGGCACCATGCGGTGAGTGTAGTTTCACGCGGTGTATTTGGTAGTTTCGTGCGTTTTGCAGGAAGTTTCAGAAAACAAATTACAAACATTTGTATCTAATTTATATTTGTAAAATAAGATATCTTATTTTATTTAACTGATGCATAAAACTGATGTTTGTATGCATAAAATCATATAAAATCATATGTATCAATTACGGTAAAAATCATATACAAATATTATGAGATACAAATATTATACAAATAAGGTACAAATATTATACAAATAATATACAAATAAGGTACAAATTATTTGTACCTATTCATATTTGTACCTCATTTGTATAATATTTGTAAAATATTTGTATATGATTTTATTTGTATATTATTTGTATCTATATGTAGATTTGTAGGCATATATTAGTTCAATATTGTGTGAATATTTTCATTCAGTAAAAGATCTTTTAGTGAGTTTGTTTTCACCACTTTATTTTCACCAAAACTACATAAATTAACAAAGTCTGAGGGTTAATAAAACAGGATTATATCTATATAGAATCATCTTATATTATAAAAAAATATAACGTTATGTGAATCATTACCGTACATAGTGTGACTGCTTTTTTGACAATATAAGGTTGGTGTTGTCAAGGTTGATAAGGTTGGTGTTGTCAAGGCTTGGAATTATCCAAGTCCATTTCCATATCGTCATTGTTTTGGTTTTTGAAGACAAAAATCACATTTAAAATTGCGTCGATTGCTCACGTACGATTGACCTCGCAATTTCTTTATCAGAATTAAGCGTGAGGGAAGGAAATTTTTTATTGATTCCTCCCTCACAAATTCTTTCTAAGAAGAGAGGACTGATAATGAATATTCTGAGCTCAATTAACGTGTGTTAATAATTATTACTATTACATATATTAGTTCAATATTTTGTGAATATTTTCATTCAGTAAAAGATCTTATATTATTGATTTAGTGAGTTTGTTTTCACCACTTTATTTTCACCAAAACTACATAAATAAACAAAGTCTGAAGGTTAATAAAACAGGATTATATAAACAGGATTATTAGTACATATAATTAATAATTTGCAGGACGCGCGATTTTGTATATAATGTAACAAATGACACACAAATGTAACAAATGTCTCGTGTTAGATTCGACTAAGAAATTGAATCTCAGGATTTATTCTAGATATTCAAGCTCTAGAATATCTAGATTATTCTAGATATTCTAGATATGTTGCTCTTTAACTTCATGTTGCTCTTAATCAGCAGAAATGTAAATATTCGAGGTTGTAAATTCTATAGTAAAGGGTAGACACATATCATATAACATTACTATTTTTATGATACAGCAGGAAATATGTTTTTACACCACCACTCTTTGCGGATTTTATCTTTGCTGAATACTCATTTGAGTAATATCATGAAGCAAAGATAAAATCCGCAAAGAGCAGACCTAAAAGAACTAGAAGAAAGCAGGTTTCTGACTTTATTACAATAATAAACATGTACTATTATTGTTTTAGTATTAATGTACTATTACGACAGTTTCAGTATTATTGAAGTAGTGAGTGAATTGATAATATAAGTTACCATAGTTCTGTGAATTATTAATTCAATACTTAAAAGGAATTTTCTATGATTGACTATAAACTATTTACAGCAAAACATTTTCCTAGAAAACGATTTAAAATATATATTTTGATGGATAAACCATTGGAGGGAGCTTTACTGAAATGTGTAGGTTTACTGAAATGTGTAGAATGTGTGAATATTCTATTACTCTATACTCTATTACTATTACATATATTCTATTACTCTATACGAAAATTCTCGAACCTAAAGGTTGTTTGCAAATCTCTATAAGAGGTTGGTTCGGAATCACATTATGTGATGACAATAATGAAATATTTCTAGTCGCTAACGCTTCGCTACTAATGTGGAAATTCGTAATAAAAATTACCCCCAAGAATGACAGAAGAAGCAACTTGAATACAAGAATTTAATAATTTAACCTCCTATAACTTTCATGTGACAACTTACAAGAAAAAAAAACAGTAACCAAGAAGTGGTGTAGTTCTTTTGTATAACTAACGTCTTTTAAATTATATGTAAAATTCGTAGCACATTTATAAAAATTAAAAATCTAAAAATATTTTCTTATGGTTTAATTCGCGAAGAATGTGTTTCTCTGCTGTAGCTGTCATTTACCGAAAGTAATTCGAATAAACAATGTGACATTTATACCCACACTTGCAAGAGATTATTATTTAGTTGCACATTCATAAGCAATGACAAATAATTTGTTTTCATTTATTTATTACTAATCAATCATTCTTTACCACAAATCCAGTAATAAATCGACTGCAAGAGAAATGTAGATAAAATGAAAAAAAATTGTAGACAATATTTCTTTATTATTTTCACAATTTTACCCTAAAATCAATTCATGACACTAGTTTTGATCTCATAACATCCTATTTCTTTTTGTAAACTTTCGCGATTTCTTTTAGTGATAATTCAGTTAGAGTTCGTGATATCATAGGTTTATGGTATGGAACGTAAGTATGCTGATGACTGCAAAAGACAGATAAAGAAAGAGCAGCGAATGTAGTGCTAGGTTTCATTGTTGCTATCTTTGGATTCATTGCAAATATTGCAGGAAATACGAATGTTTCAAAGGAAAACATTTATTACAGCAGAAAACCAGACAAAATTTCCTGTAATAAAGTTCTTCATGTCAGACAAATATTCTACCCATTAAATCGTGTTGAATTTGTTATTTTTCTTTCTTTGATACACTTTTCGAAGAAAATATTTCATTACAAAAAGGGAGCAGTAAAAAATTGCAACAAATTACTTCCTTCGCTTTCTCTGTCAGACCCATTACAGTGCTTCGAAATTATATCCAGCAAAATTTACAAATTCATCACGTTCTAACGGTTACACTACTTGCCTGACGGAAAGAACGCAAAGGATTAGATTACAGGAATTTGTTTTTGGTTTCTTGCTGTAATAAGTATTTTTCTTTAAAAAACATGCGTAATTCCTGCCATTTGAAAAAAACGTAACTCTTTGTAGCTTGAAAAAAATTTACCATTTGAAAAAAACGTAACTTGAAGGTTTTTTCGTACTTCTAGAAATTTTCCGAAGTGGGAAAGACGAAAATTGAAATTAACGTCTTAATACACAAAGGACCAATGTTTCACAGTTTTTTCACAACTTTCGGAAAAAATTCCAAAATGCTGGAGGATCAATTCAACGCCCTCTACCGGGCGTGAACTTCATCGAAAAAAAAAGAACGGGTGCAGGTTGTAGTAAATTTTGTCTAGTTTACTTTTCATAAAATTAATCAAAACCCAAAAAAGGACACATTTTTTTGGATTTTGTGGTTTTTGTGGATTTTGTGGATTTTGTTTTGTGTATTTCCCGAACATCTTCAAGGGGATAAATTTGAAATTTGCAATCAGCGCCCTCAAACCCATACAGGAGCAAAAAAATACTACTTCTCCAAATTTTCCGGGTAGAAACACCTTGGACTGGTCATTGACCGGACTAACCAGTCACTCTAGGGTCGCTGGACAGTTTGATGTGTAGCAGNCACAGATTTTTTGCGTGTTTTGTTCGATATTATGTAGTCAAGTCAAAGCGAGTGTCGGGTTTTTGTTCTAAAATATTGGTGGTGGCTGCCCTGAAACACCAATCGAGTCCGCCCGGAGTCAGCCATCTTGGTGTTTTTGGTGTATTCTCTTACGGTAACTTGGCTATAGTACGGGACGTACTCCAGTCCGTTCTGCCACCATGTTCTTAACCCGCGAGGAGGAGCTGCGTGGGTCAGGGAATGTATGTTTGTCTACTGGAGAGCAGTCCTCCATGCTCTTCCGACAGATCGTGAAGAGAGCGTCGTGTTGGCAACCGCTGCTGGCCTTGTGCATTCCACTCCTCTCTTCGATTCCCCTTCCCATGCCACATATCCCCATGCTTCGACACTGCTCCTCTCAAAGGGCGCTTTTCGTAGGCGCTTCTCGAGCGCGCCAGGCGTCATTCCGAAGGTTGAGAGTGCTTCTTGTTCACTCTGGGAAGCGGAGAAGGGTTCACACACGTTTCACGGAACTAATATTCCAAAATGCTGTTCCCAAAATACGGTAAATGGTGAGTATAAACTTCGAAATATTCCACAATAATTTACTTCCTTCGGTAGAATTATTTTATCCACTCAAATTCATAGAACAAATCTTTTATATATTTTTGGTCAGTTCAAACCTTCAGAAATTCTATACTACCGATATATTTTTGATACTCTTTCAAATTCCCAAAAATATATATTTTACGAAAGTTTTCGAAGGAATTCCAAATATTGTCCTCGTATTGTCCTCCAATTTATTACTGTTCGTTAATAATTTTCTTCAACTGTGCAGATAACTCTCAAAACTTCTTGTTCAAAACATTTATAAGGCTCGAGTCTTTAATGGTAGGATTGGACTAAGTAGCATATTATTATTATTATTATTACATTATTATTATTATTACATTATTATTATTACATTATTATTATTACATTATTATTATTACATTATTATTATTACTATTATTATTACATTATTATTATTATTATTATTATTATTATTATTATTATTATTACAGATGCTTAGAGGCAAAAACTGATTTATTTTCAAATTGCGCTGAAGTATATAGTTCTATCATCATCGGTAAGAAAATCCCTCTGAATTTGTAAAATGAGTCGAGAATGTTATTGTTAAGACACAACGGTTTCAGGAGAAACATAAGATTCTAGTGAAATGTCTTTAAAATGCAGTTTTAATCGTCAGCAACTTATAAATAATGTTTCTGTCACTATTTTACGTGTGATACTTAGCATTACACAAATCACGTGTAGCTTATTCATTCTTGAACATCACACATCAAGTGCACTTTGACTGAAGTAATTTAACATTTAGAGCATTCTCTTAGAATATTAAGTCGCATTTAGACGCACTGAATGTATAGTTCTCACGTATAAATTCACTTGGATAATTGTTTGATGTACAAACTTTACACTTGAGTAGATTCATTAATACACCCTAAGTTCCACACAAGGATTTTAAATATATTCTCCAAACGTCTGGTGGCGAACTTGAATAAAGATCTTATCTCGGTTCTTCTCACATCTCGCTGTGAAACAATTTAAGGGAAGAAGCTTGAGTAATGGGAGAATTTGGATGGATAATCTAATTGTATAAAATTATTTTTAGTGTTTTTATGCATTTACGAAACATTTTAGTGTTGCTTCAACTTCAAATATCACTTATATTCATTGAACTTTTCACAGCTATACCCAAAATAAGCAAAACCCGTGTCTTGTCGTCATAACTCTTTTCCCATAAAATAAAAATGTATGGATTTTTAAGAAAACTTGTCTTGTTTTAAAGAGTGATCGTATTTTTCCAAGGAAAATATTCTAAAAGTATTACAAATTTGTGAGTAAGAAGAAACTAAGTATACATATCGACGCTAGTAGTACTTATTTCTGAAGGTTACTAAGTTCGAATTTACTATTTTCTTGTCTTGTCTCTTAGTAACCCGGTGTGTTTATTTGCTCAATCTTTTCAGATATTTCTGGCATGCGAAATGTGTGGGGTATTATATAAGGAACGGAATATATCCGGAAATTTTTAAAATTATTATTCTCGTGTACATGAAGTTTTATGTTCTAAGACTTTAATCTTCTTAATCTTGGAAATTGGAAGTCCTGCATATTCTTCTTTAGGAAGAACAGAATCATTAAACTTCCCAGAAATATTTCTCAATTATAGCCTCTTGCTTTGCTACAGTCTTGCTAGAAATATTGTTTTTCTCGTGAGTTTCAGGAATATCTTACAAACGTACATTAAAAATAGTCAACATGAAATGATAAAGTCTCTCTGAGTTTTCTAAACCAACAAGTATTCGATTAACAAGAAAGTTTCTTGGCACTACAATACTTCTCTTACAAAATAGTGATTGAAACATAAAACGATGTACAGGAGATTTTTGTGGTTTACAAAACCAAAATGCCATGGGTTTATCAAAATAGATAAACAGAAGTTCATGAAAGTTTAAAAGAAACGTACTCAGACACATATTATAATAATAGTGACATGAGTGAATTTCCTAACAGAAAAATGTTTTTTTTATCTTTGTTTCTTCCAGCGTTATTACGAGTAACACAACACCAGTCCTCATTTTTAGAGAAGCCAGTTCAAAAACAACTTAACAAGTTTCCGTGCACGGTGACTTGCAAAGTTATCTCAGGCAATAAAAAAGGACATATTCGAGGTTTGAAATGAGATTTCTTTGTACTTTCGATCGTAAGTTGAGATTAAGTTTGCTCGATAACCTACTTCTCCCCACAAAATTAATACGCGACTCTCAAAACACTACTCGACTTCTCATCCCACAAATTACCTAGTAATGCAATTTCATGACATGTTTCCTGCAAAGCTAATCATCTCGACGGCCACCAGACCGTTATGGGAGTGTTGTGGTTCATAAATCGTGTAATTTAGATTTCCAGATTCCAGATAATTGTCGCTCACACACAATTTCCATGCGATCCTTATATAAACCTCCGTGTCGACAGCGTTCTCCCCCTCTTCTCAAGCGCTCCTCCGCCGCCGCCATACACAGTGTTCGCGTATTGGCGAACCGCTGCCGCCGCCGCTTACGCGTCGCTTGCCAGACGCCAGGGTGCGCTCACCGCCACCGCCTCTGCTTCTGTTCCCAGAGAGGCACGCACGTACGGCGCGTTCCTCCCGCTTTCCCCATCGTCACAATGCCTCTCATCGAGCTTGCGCCACGTAGGAAGCAGTTTCAAACGATGACATATTCCGTCAATCGCCCGCGACGTCAACCACAGAATATGCACACGGGATATAATAGGGCAGATCTGCGAACAGAGTTAATTCTTTCGAACGTCTAAAATTTGCGGAAATGGAAGCTACAAAATATGCTGATGTCGATTTTTACCAAAAAAAAAACACCTTGCAGGCAATGAAGAGTTTATTTAATATTTAGATGAAGTACGCTGTCATATGAGAAAGTATGAGTAAATAATTTGTTTTCGAAAATAAATTACTATCCGAATCTTCTAAAGATATAAAATTTCATAAACTGTAGTAAAAATCTAATTTTTAAAATTTTGGATTTTATTCACCGATTATTTTGAAAAGAGTTCGCGGTTATCGTCCTGTTTTTTTTATTGCGACCTATTTCACGAGCTTTCAGGGTATGCAATTCCGTTTACGAAAAGAGTCAAGTGAGTTCACAGTTTCTATTACCTTTTTTACATATAACTTTCTTGCAACATATTAGATGGCAATTATCAGTTTGTTTTATTCATTAAACTAACCCTCAAAGTAGGTAAATAAAACAAAGAAGACGATTTGACTAACATTACCCGACAGAATTATCTTATGTCGTTTCATTTATCAGTACCATTCATTTGAATATACTGCATGAAGAAAAGAAACAATCCAATTGTTTAGATAACTGAAAAGACTGCATAATATATGTGAAAGAACTGTGTCCAATAATAAGTACTTTTCTTGTAAAACAGAAAGTAAAGAAATTGTTTGAAGCAACTGGAGGCAAAATATCGATTACGTCTTTTAAATTATATCTTTAATTATTACTGACTCAGTAAAAGTGATTTTCGGGTGCACTTCTCGGCAAATGTATTCCTAGTTGCCAGGAACACTCTTGGAAATTATCGAAAAAGTACATTGTATGCTTTATAAAGAAACACCAGACTTGAAAAAAGGAATTACCTTTAAAACGAGAAACGGCAAAAATAAAAGAACAACAAGAGGTTAATATTACAATGATGCCTGAAGATATCTGATAACAATTTATTCTTTTAAATTGAATTGCTATGCATCTAAACCGCCGCTCGAAGACCACTATTACTTTCAACAATAAAGTAAGTTTACAAATAGCAATGCTGGATAAAAACTTTGCTTAGAATGGAACGCTTTAGGTTTCAGATTATACACAATATCTTATGGGTCTAGTAATAAATTAAATAAAAGCTACAAAAACGTATCTGCAAATAATACCAAAATAGTACGTTTCCTATATTTCTGATTCAGTTATTAATGTTGAATTCGAGATCTTACTTTATATATTTGTGGAAGAAATAATAGTTATCTTGAAAACATTTTCGAGAAAGTATTAACCAGAATATAAGAAAATAATTGACCATTTTTTTTTTTCATTTTACACAATACTTCTTCAGAAATCTCCATTGATATCTGCTGAAAATGTTTATAAATATTGATTAATTGGTTGAGTACTGGTGTACTGTTCATAAATATCCTAATTTACTCGCTTTACTAGTTTTATAGAAGTGTTTGTTTCTTCGAACACCGAGGCATACAAAAATTATCATCGTGGAATATAAAATATTCTCTGAAACAAAAAAACTCATGAGATTTATATATTGGGAAAATTACCATGTTTCCCTCTCCTATAAAACATTCATTATATTTTCTTATTCTGATAATATTGAATTAATAAAAGAGATGAATTCGGTTTCATTTTCATAGTATTCACAAGGCTACTAGAAACATTTAATTAACTAAATTCGTAGTTTTTCATTTTAGCGCTAGACTTTTTAAACCGGATAGTGAACTTATTCTAGAGCAGTCTAGGTTACACTATTAAAAACACCCAAATTAGGAGACTTTTCATAGTCAATACAATCTTCCGAGATTGAAGAGATAATTCACGATTATTCTTTTCGTAAGTATTCTTCTGGTCTCATTTCTTTTGGACGTGTGTATCTTCGTATTAGCTAACAATGAATCGCGATATCAAGTGCTTCTGAAGACGAGCACTACAAGGTTCCACACATCAGACAGTCGCGATGTACAATGCAGGAACAGGCTGGATATGTGGACATATATATCACCACATCCTAGTTAACACCAAGAATTAAGAACTGCAGAGGGTTCATGTTCCCTATATCACAGCCATAGGGACCGAGCGGAAAGCTACTAATATTTTTTCGATAAACTCTTAGAAAGCGAACATGTTAGTCAGGAGCTACCGGGCTCATCTTGTTTTGATTTCATCAGTTTATGAAGCTCGTTTCCATACTACGACGAAAGTGAATTCATGACAACAATCGAATGTCGAAACTACAGTGCTTTTCTTGCCTATACTGAGTGGGAGGAAAAAACATACAGCGGATTAGCTAACTTCATTTGCCGCAGAATGCACTCTTAGCAATACTGTTCTAAAGAGAACTTAGAGGGTTGTATTTGAAAAATCAAATGTAGATATACTATGTTAATATAGATGTATAGACTGACAGAAAGATTTTATCATCATTATATTTGTAACTAATAATTAAGAATTTTTGTTTGTAGATCGTCACTAAACCTACTATTGGTTCATCAGTAGGTTATTAAACATAATGTATAAGCTAAATACACAACTCTCGTTCACCTACCGTACTGCAGATTGCATGGAACACAATACACTACACATTACCATTTTTATAATTACAGGAATACTATTTGTAATTTTTTTAAAATCTTAAACTTTTATTTTATTAATCTAAAATCCTTTGTGGTCATTTAAATTTTGTGTTACCTGTTCGACTTAATGATCACTGATAATTGCAACAAAAATACGTTTATTACTTTTATCTTCCAAAGAGTTTACAAATAAATCATATTCGATTCCCTTTAGAGTCTCATTATATTTAGTAATACGAAGATTAATGAGCAATTTTTTCCAGTTTCTTTCCAATCCATCTTTGTATCTAAATACTTATTATTCATTTAGATCTAACATTAATTCTCTTGAGATATTTTATAGGACACTAAATATGCGTATATTATTATAGGCAATCATTTCATATTTCCTGTTAATAACATACGAGTGTTTGAATGAGCATAAAATTATAAAATATTTGTAACTTGTAACTGAGTTAATGAATTTTTATGATATATTTAATGATGTAACATATTGCCAATAATATATTTTAGAACGGATTTTATTATTATTCTCAAATTATTTTATACTATCTTGTAATTACATTGTAATTTATCTTTGAATACAAATTTTAGTGACCCTGATGATGATGCTAAATAGCGTCGAAACGTTGACCATGTAACAATGAAAAAATTAAAAAGTATCTTCTGGATTCTATGACTTTTATTTGGTTTTTACTTAATAAGAATCAAGTCTGAATAATCTGTCTAGATAGTGATTGTCTATAATAATATACGCGTATTTAGTGTCCTCTAAAAAATAAATACTTATGTTATCAATACTCAATATTATCCCTCTCGGAAGTCAAGTTCACATTTATCCCAATATTTTAAAAATATTACATCTTGCATCTTTTAAGCGTATTTTAAGAAATGAATTTTTTCAACGGTAATTTTTGTTTAACTTATTTCATGATGCATTATATTACTTCCTGGATCTTTCTTTTACCGGGCTCTACTTTCATTCTTTTTTTTTTCTCCATCTCCCTACACGGATTTTAACGAGTTAACACCCAACCATGACATTTTAATTTCATTCCCATGATTACATGAAGTACCATGGACCTTATTGAATTTGTCTCGGTTTAATTCTATAAATTTCAGTGGAGTCAGTTATTCCTCCATCACAGACCCATTAAATTATATGTAATAGTTATTCCACTCTCATTTGATCCAGATTTGTATAACTAAACCTCCCTCACTCTGATCTTTTTTCAGTTCTTATTGTTACAGCATTCATATGTTGGGCTAACAACTTTGTTCACATCAAACTCATTTCTTTTTCTAATATTATAACTATTCTAATTTACGTGTATTATATTTAAATTAGTCTGAGTCTCGAGCCTGTTCATGATTTGTGTTTAACTGTGCGGATATAGTTTGGTTGCTATGTTTGGTTAATGTACGAAGTTAAAATAGTAAATTTAAGGTTTTTAAGGTTATTTCCGGTCAAACTACAAGAATCCTGTTCCCATATCATTATTATGGCAGAGAACTATTCATGTGTGAGTACATGTTTTGTTTCATTTCCAGAAACTTAGAAGAACCGTTCCGAAGGGTGTCTTCCATATAAGCAGCGGGCTCTTGTATACCGAACCGACCTCACGAAACTGGAACACGCCCAAACATTCAATGGCGGTTCATGTGACACACACCGCTGTTATGACTCTCAATGCTATCCCCGTTCTCCTTTTCATGGAGTGCGCCGAGGACGACGACGCGGCGGAGAGAGCGCGGGCGATCGCTGGGTCACTGTGAAGCACGCCTGCCTTTGATCCGGGGGTTCCCCGCTGTCCGGGTATTTGCCGAAGGCGCGACAACTCTCTTCTTCTATGCGCCGTAGTCATCGTATCCAAGAGGGATGGTTTCTGCCCTGGAGAATGACAGTGGTGACGTGAAGCACGCAAGAGGAAAGGCTTGGCGCCACTATACTGGGGGCTGGGCACAAAAGGAACTACTCCAAAGCAGAAGGAGTTTCCGAGCGCAGCTCACAAGGTGTTGAATGAAGCCAAGTAAAGGCTGTTTGCTGAATCGGCTTTTGATACCTCTAATTACACAATAACCGAGAGAGCAGTAGTTCAAGGAAAACTAACCAATGTAGTAAAGGATGGAAACCTACTTTGAAGAATTGTTCTCAATAACTGAATCCTACTTTCTCATAAATTAAGCCTCACTGCCGCGACTAATTGCTTACAGTTGAGTGCGACTGATAAATCCCACTGTAAAAGTTGAACAAATTATTTCCATGTTAATTCGACAAAGAGGTATTTGAAACAAAAGATTTAAAATACTAGCCAGGTTTCCTTAGGGAATTTAGAAACACACGAAGACAACATTAATTTTGTTTTACTTCAAGAGGCACTAACAATATGTCCTTTAAAGGTTAACATATTTTTACTATGAAGTGGAGTAAATATTACACAAATCACAACAATAATAACAATGCATATAGAAAAATTATTAAAAATAGAAAAAGAATGATAATAAAAGTTTTTCAGTGGCATTCATTTCAAACGTTACATTGGTAAGATCGAAGGGAAATTTGAATAAAGTATAATTCATTTCTCCATACATCTACAACTCCAATCTTCTCGGTAATTCAAAAAGAGTTGGAAAGCACTCCGCAACAGGTTGCCATTTCCAACGCAACAATATATAATCCAGGAATAATTTTGTGAATTGAATATAAACAGATCAAAAAATTTAACTTTTATAAGAAAATATCAATTAATTCAGAGCGTGTAACATATCAAAAGTGTTGATGACGATAAGGACATAGTTATGCAGAATTACAATGTTTTATTGTGTGGTTTTCCAACAATCCAATTGAAAGACGTAACTAATATGACGTTCTTTGAAAAGAGAAAATAAACATAAAAACAAGTATTTGTTTTATGAATTTCACGAAAATTTGTAAATGTTTGCAAGCACGTGACAATTATTTTCATTTCACTTACAATACCCATAAATCAGGTTATCATCATAAGGAGCAACCTAATAAAGTCGACTAAGATTTCCTCAGTACATAAACAGAGAATTCATTTAAAGTAGAGTAAATTTATACCACATGATATTGGAAAAATTATGAATAAAGTTTTATTTAACCCACCTTCATTTTAACAATAGTTCTTATTAGTAGTATTATTTTCTAAAAGAGAATCTTCGATTTTCAACTTGATAAAAGAACTTTTGAAAATAACTTCGTTAAAAAGGGGAATGCTGGTACTACAAAGGAAATATGGCAATTTCACATTTAAGAATATTATCCTTACTTCCACATATCCATTGCTTCAAAGGTTTAATTAACCATAGAAAGTCTATACTTTAATGCAACGTTTTACGGCAGTTTCAGGCATGACTACGATTCTCAATGTTTAAAAACATTCATCCCGGTAAATAATTTTCTCTCTCGGCTTCGTAAATGTTCTGATAGGGACATTGGGTTCAAATAATTAACGAAAGTTAATTGTAACATATTAAACGATGCACATTGTTCTCTAGACAATAGTAATACATCGATGGATTACCACTGACATACCACCATTGTGCAGAGAACAATGCCCGCAGAACTATTAAGCTTTCGTCGTCACACCTACGATCCTACATGAAATGTGGGATACTGAGCCTTGAACTCAACCTGACGAATAACTTTTTATTCACTCCACATTACAGGTATGAGTATGATACTCACACATATTCAGTGAGAAAAATTGATACACGGCGATAAACAAAGTAACTGTTCGAATGACAAAGTCGCAAGCCGTAATTTAATTTATTTTAAAACGAGGAGAATTTTAAGATCTCTGCGTCATACTCGTTGTGGCGAATTGCTTTATGTGGTGTGTACGCAACGTTGACAGTAAATCTACCAACAGAATCAAAGTTTTCTGGAGGAGATGAACTCCAGCTAACGACAGTTGTAAGGAATGGGTACCCTGCTGAGCAGGGTCATGCACACCATGATATTCTCGAGGGCGGTCACGTGGTGTCTTTTGTCTGATACGAAAAAATAAAAGTGGAAGTTTTCTACTCTTTTTGGTTTCTTGTACATCGGCAAGAGGTCAATCGACATAGTCATAAATTTACAGCATCCCAAACCTTATATCAATTATAGTGATTAAGCAACATTCTTTTCCGCAAATATTCGTTGAAAAAAAATTCCGAGATCGACGTTTTATATTTCTATAATATAAATTATTCTTAAGCTATCTCTTCGAATCTTCATGGATGGTCAACAGTCCTCTTTCCAATACCTTTTACTCTAGTTATTTAAACGAGTATATATTTTACATTCCATGTAAAAAAATCAATATTTATTCATTATTTTCAACAGTATCGAATACTTAGCGAAACATAGAAACAGGTCTCATTACTAAAAGTATAGCGTGAATATGAATTATTGAGGACTTTCCTTCTGCATAAAATGTATAGGCGCTGGCTACTAAAATATCCCGGTGATGGATTCGATCTTAATTTTTTGTGATGATAATGTGAGCACTAGTACTGAGTCTCACAATAACGGAATATCATTTGTCCAAAGCAGTCTCCCCTCTGCAGGAATGACGGATGACCAGTTATTTGCAGGAGAACTGATGACCATAAATAAATATAAAATCCTTAACAGCAAATTGTTCGTTATGTCTTGGCACTAAGTCAAAGGATATAAAGTAAAGATAACGCTCAGTCTATTGCTCAGAGAACGCTTTATTCGGACATGGAAGATGGATGACGAAATCAACTTTTTATTTTGGTTTTAACGACTCATAACGTCTAGTTCGATGATATATATGTAAATAAGTAATGAACCATTTTATTTCCAGTCATAGAATTAATTGCCCGAAAATATTTACGAAACAATCATACGTATTCATTATCCTTTTATGATAATATTAAATGAAGGTAATAATAAGTATTATTATAAATATGATATAAAAATAATTGTTTAATAAAGAGGATTTATTAAAATAAATATAAACAAAATTACAGCGAAAACAGAGTTAATTAGAACATAGAACCCAGGGAGAAAGGAAATTCAAACTTAGCGCCAAGTGGGAGCGCGTTCTTCCCTGCGCGAGGTGGAGAAAGATTCTCAGGAGTTAAACATCAATGTAAACACACCCTTCGGGAGTTAGCCGCGCGTACCTTTTTGTGATCACTCGATTGGGTATTGTCTTAGCACATGATCTAGATACCATTGAGAGTGGGGAGACGAGAGGAGAAATGGAGGCAATTTGCCGTGTATCAGTCTCATTACAATCAAGACCGTCCGGGGTAGATGGTTCTCATTACAATCAAGGCCATCCGGGGTAGATGGTTCTCACTACAATGAAGACCGTCCGGGGTAGATGGTTCTCATTACAATCAAGGCCATCCGGGGTAGATGGTTCTCACTACAATCAAGACCGTCCGGGGTAGATGGTTCTCACTCTATTGAGCCTTTCGCGACGTGTAATCGTCCGAGATAGGCGTAGTTTGTTCGGAATCGTAGTAAGTTCTCCGAAGCAGATCGGGAGTACGTGAGAAAGATATTTTTTCGAGTACGTATTATTTTCTATCACGTATAAAGCGCTCCAAGTGAAGCACCGAATGTCCGGATGTATAACACGAAAGTTAAATCGCGACGTGAGTTAAAAGCATAAATACGCTGATGAATACAAGAATTCGCCGCGGGCTAGAAGCCGCCGTACGGTGGGTCGTCGCGCCAACGAACAGCGAAGACAGGTGGCGTGATCAAGGTCGCAGCCCGACAAAGAAGGGACAAGCATTAGGCGATCAGCTGCGAATATGACGAAGTCGTATATTACGGAGGAGGCTGTAGGACGAACGAGCTGTTTCTATACACGATTTCGACGAAGATCTATGGATTGTATCTGTCTCTGTTAGACGAAATTTAATGGATGTGGCGTCCAATGATAGGGACTTGCAATATTTGTAATTCGATGAGGTACAAGTACCTGTTCTCAGAGAACGGCCCATCGAAATAGAATTTCGTAATGTATTTGTTTTGTAGAAGAAAGAAGAACTTCAAGAATCATTTTAGATGAACTGTTTTAATTTTCTCTGCGCGTAAATTATTTAAAGAACTCATAACGTGCAATATTATGTCATTAACTTTAAAGAGTATTAGTGGTTCTTTTTATTATGAAATTTAAATGCACGAAAAATATTAAATAAGAAGAACATTTGTAATTGTAGTATCACAGAGTAATGTTTCTTTAATTGTGCTAGGAGGAATAAATATTTGTACATGTTAATTCTGTGTGAATATGTTCAACTTGAGAAATCAAAATAAAATTGTGATAATCTGCATCAGAGTTCCGAATCCTTATTTTTATTTAATCTGAATGTGTCTGTGTAATTCAAATTTTATCCTATCATATTTTTTCAATTATATAAGGGTACATTAGAAAATATAATTATTATTCATTAATACTTATTAATACTTCCAATAATATGAATACACATAATATATTACAATAAATATTTATTATTATTATTATCATCATCCACATATTTCTCTCAACATGAATTGTTTTTTATTCTCTCAGCTGTGGGAGGTGCTGCTGGGATGATGATTCTATTTGTGGTCCAAGAACTCTCTTGTAATGAGGACTGGGGACAGAAGAACGCTGCGTTGCAATTTGCTTATAACCTTGATATTAATGTCGCGTTTTTAATCAAATCAACAAAATACTGGGGTTCTAGTCTTATATAAATGACAGATACTATTCTACCATTCGCGCATCTTTTCTCTTCAAAGGCTAGTAGCTGATATTTTGTCATTTTTTTGCTCTTCCTAGATTTTTTGGAATTCACGACAGCGAAGTCTACAAGGGATGTTTTTATTCATTTTTTACAAAGGATTATATCGAGCCTTTTGGGATTGTTAAACGGTCGGTAAGGGTGCTTCATTATTAGTTACTATTATTAAATTACAACGAGCGTATTCATGAAATAGTTAATGAAAATATTGCATAGAGTAATTACATAATTTGCAAACAAAATGTGTAGTGTTCTCGTCTATAGAACTCACGCAAAGTTTTGAAGAAAATTTAGCTGAAGGATCAAACAATAGGCCTACATTCAAATATATCACAGCTAAGATACCTACCTACAAGTCCTACCTGGAAGAACCTAGAATCTACCTAGAATCTACCTAAGTCAGTTTAATTGGTGTTTGAGAGTGTTCTTCGATTTCCAAAATGTTGGTTTTTACAGGATTTTATAAGTAAGTTGTCTTGATATGATGTACCTTATTTGCGGAATAATTTAAGTTGATTGTAATATGTTTTCAGTTCAGAGTATCCTACTAATAATTTAAAAATTTTAATTCACAATTTTTAGTATTGAAAAGACTCATTTTTTACTCTGAATGATCATTTTTGAAGCAGAGTTGCGAAAAATACAGTACGTCCCAAAACAGGTCCTATATAAACTTCATAAAAATTAATGAGTACCTTCATAATACCTATACACATTATCTTTTACATTTGCAAAATGCCACTCATAGTCTCAACATTCTTCCCTCAAGTTCAATTTAGGAATTATTAGTATTCAAATATATATTCTTGAGTTTCAAAATAAATTACAATGGTTTGATTATTGTGTAATTTTTACCGATCTCTAATAAAAATAAGTATATAAACACGAAAATATTTTTTAATGATTAGGTGTGGTTTATATTTCACAGTTATTCAATGAGATCGAACAGAAATACTTTCTCCGAATCTCTCATATCCTCACATAAATGTCTTGAAAGCGTGATAATAAGTAGCAAATATCGGCCTGGAAATTAAAATTTTGTAGGGAACACACCTTTGACAGTGTGTCAAAAATATATTTTTGATTTCGTTTTTACGCGTGTTCACGGGGAATATAATTTCGTTCGTCAACATTCCAAAGATTTACGACGCAACATTCCAAAGATTTACGACGCAATATTCCTTGACTTCGGGATACAGTGAGATAATAGCGTGCATATTCTGACTTCTGAGCTACAAAATTCCCAATGCATATTTTACCGCACAGCAAATTTGGAAACAGATGGAATCATGTAATTCATTTATCGAAGTGAAAGAATTATATTATAAATCAATGGTGTTCATTTATCAGATTTAAAGCCCTGAAAGCGTGGTAGATGAAGTGATAGAGGATAAGTATCCCTTTCCGATAAATGTATCATGTTCTTAATGTACGTTACATCGACTTAAAGCTTGTCCCATCGCGTAAATGCTTATATAAACATAGTATTTTGGAATAATTAGGCAACTCTAAGTCTCGTGTACACCATTTACTTTTGTTATCACACTCTATATACCTTTTCCCTAACAAACAAACAATAAATCTTCGAGTCTTTAGGAGTCCATTAATAAGTACGCTGTGGAGTGCTGGTTATAGTGGCCAATTGCGCCTGCTCAATACTTCAGAGCTCTGTTGAACGTACGGAGAGGAGAAAAAATGATGTGTGTGATTGTGCGGGGGCCTAGACAACGCGAGATAAGAGCAGCCGTGTACAATGTCCGGTTGAAACCGCATCCCCCTCTCCCATTCGGGGTGTCGCGAAGCACTAGTCTCTCCTTGAGAACACAGGCGGTGAGGCGTCCAGCACGGAGCAGCGGGGAGCGAGTGCGGGAGTGGGAACCACGGCAGGGAGGCCACCACACGCGATAATGCGTGCTCAGCGAGCGTCCGCGCGCTTGCTCCAAGGCGCGACACGCCACGTCACCGCCACACACTGGGATGGAATTTGGATAATGTTAGACAAAACGTGGGTCGTAAATGTTTTATTATAAAACTGCAATAAAAGTTAAAACTTGTGAATGGTGAATTTGAACAGAAAATATTCCCCCAATTCATTTTTAGTTCCAGGTCTAATTTATCTCATTCAAGAAAACAAGAATTGGAGATTTTCCGTGAAAGTTAAGACTACACTTCATATCAAAATTTTAAAAACGAAATCTTTGCCCTATCAACATGGCTCATTGTAGAACACATTAAATAGCAACAAAAATAGATAAATTTGAATCTTCTAGAGTAACAAATATACAAATCAAATTATAAGTTGAAGCAATCGAAAAAGTTTTCTCATCGTGCGTTTGAAAACCGAAATGGATTTTTTTGGTGTAAAATAAATTTTCATCTCACGACAAATAGAATCTTTAAGTACATTTGTCAGTGTGGGATCCTTTGCGAAAGATTAACATGTTCCTCCATTGTAGATAACCAGATGATTTTGATAATAACATGAACATTGCTCACGAAGTATTGAAGTTAGTAGATTTACAATACAATACAATAACTAATTTAAGCGGTAATACTCATTAATTATTTCTGCAATTAAATTCTGCAATGAATTAAAAATTTCCCCAATTTTAGCATATTTCATATTTTTTCTTGTTGAAAAATGATGAGCCCACTGTACACCGTCGCAGCTCTCGCGGCGAGCGAACATGCGCCGCTCCCAGGCCTCCCCGTAAACGCCATCAATGTAGAGGGCGAAGAAGAAATGCAACGGTGGACGAGAACCGGGGGTGAGTTTGAGAGACCTTGGATGGGGAGGGAGGGATTGGGGAAGGTGGACGAGGGTTCGCGTGTCGCACGCCGGGGTCTTACACTCCCTCCTCCATCCTCTCCGGAGGCCCGCACCCTCGCTGCCACCCACGCTTGCTTCTCACTGGAGATGTCTCTTTTCCGTGGAAAAAAATGTATTCTCGCTAAACCGTTTTGAAATCTTCCTCTCCGCATCCAAGAACGGAGTTCTTCAACTGCGTAACGAGTGAATGCAGCTGTACCGCATTCTACGTCTCTTATTGCTCAGATATTTCGGAAACTGATATCAATACATTCCAATATTTACCTGTAAAACAGTACAATTGAATGAACATGAATATATTAGTGTTGCACGACGAATACCACGTAAGTCTCTGGAACGTGTTTTGAGAAATTAGAACGAAGGGTCCCGAGAAACACATTATTCGAGGAGTTACATTCTAATCTATAAAGGTTGAAGAATCGTGCTCCTTTTATGTAACTTAGATAGAAGAAATCCAAGTAGTAATAGTACGTTGAGTTTCCATGGTTACTGCTGGTTAAGAGATTCGCCCTCGCGATAAATTTCGGATGGTAGAATGCAGTAAGATTCCCCCAAAGCTGAAACAATTAACTCAGTCTATTCTATTACCACATTCTCTTTCTTAATAAGTCAACATACTAAGCGGAAAATAACTTAAAAAGTAATTAACGAAATGGAGTCATGTATATAATACGTAGAAAAAGTTGATTCAGCAAAGAAAAGTTATTTTAATTCTATCGAACGATAATTCTAGTTCTGCATTCCTCCCCATACATTCATCCCTACTCCGACCTTCTCGACCCTCGTCTTCTTTGCTCTCCTCACCCTAACATAGCCACAGAAACTTACGGGACAAATGCAAAAGATTTGACTTCGGTGGTCCTGCAGCCAGCAGCTTCCAATCTCCGGCTCCATCCCTCCTCGGATCGACCCAAATGGTTCGTCGCCGATGGCATCAGGAGATGACAGAGGAGTACGTCCGGTTGGGTCCCATAATGCACTTTCCATTCGGTACCATACAGTAATTTCTGTCTCCCCTTCACCGAATCTCCATCTTCGACATCTATTCATAACTTCGAAATTGCAACGAACATTCAATTATCATCCCTTCTCCTTTAAAAGGTTCGAAAAATACTGCTTTTTTTCTCCCTGATTTCAAAAGAAAATAACTGAAGAAGTAATGAAGTGATCCTTCGTCGCAAGCGAAATGCCCTGAGAAATTCTTCCTGCTGGCGGAATCAAATGAAAATCGGTTACTTCTTCTCAGGGACGGGGCCCCTCCGAGGGTGAAAAGGAAGCTAATTACTGGTGGAGACATACGTCTTCATTAACGTAGCTCATCACACAAGCAGAGAGAAGGGCATGTTGGAGTGTAATGCAGACTAGAGTTGAGGAGGCGAAAGGGAGCGGAAATACTGAGAGAGGGTAGAAAACAGAGAGGAGGGAAAAGAAGGGGTTAATGGCAATATTCAAGAGAATATACAATAGGTTGTCACATCAGGGAATCACTAAACCTGAAACGCATTAAATTGTTAATTACTCAGTCAATAAAACTTCAAATTCCACATTTTATGTTTCCTCACCGAAGTATATTTTTGTCCGAACGCAAATTTTCGTGTTATATTCTATAACGGAATGGTTTTCTCGATCTTCTATTCGTGAGGAAATAGAATGTGATTTTTGAATGGTTTTCCAATCCAAATAGCGTGTCGTCGAATTCACACGAGAGATTGAATGTATTTGTGAATATAATATGTATTTAGTTGTTCCCTGTTCTTACCATATTTTTCGTGGTTTACGATCTCTTTCCTATTGTTTTGACCAAGCTTTGTTATATTTAAAAAAATCCTTCTCACATTAATTTTATGAACGCAACAAAAAAACTAAATTATTGTACTACGATTTAGAAAATAATATATTTCCAAAAACTGAAAAAACGACCTTTTCAGAAAAAAATGCGACGACTGTGTAAAACTGGAATTCATCTACATCTCGTAGTTTAGGTTGGATGTAAAAGTGAAATGCATAACTGGAGCTTGTAGTATTCAGAGGTATTTTTCTCTCATGTATATTGAAATCCCAGCGCAACAAATAGAATGAATAGCCGATTCCAACCTTTGAAGTGAATGGAGAACTAGCAAGTAAAAGATGAAAATATAGCAGAGTTAGCATTGTAGTATTTCAAAGGTCAACTGAAAATAAATTTTATCTACTGGAACATTAGTTAATTTTTTACGGTTATATCTTTATAAGTTCACAATACTAAAACAATGTGATGGAGAACAATTTTTATCCAATATCAACAGTAAATCAACGTAAATATTGTTTTTTTACGAATGTAACGCATGCATATTTAATGAAAAATCACAAAGGTTAATTTTTCTCCGAGTCGATCCTCGTAGTTTGTCACTGGAGCTTTGTTTCGAATACTGACCATCCATCGAATATTTTACACAATTATGTGATGCAAAATATTTCTGTATATTAATACTATTAAAACTAATGTCATATTTTTTCTTCGTGCTTCTGAAACTATAATAAAACTGTTTTATGTATTTTTTAGAAAGTTATCCTATAATTTAAAACCAGAAATTCTAAATTTTCCTCTATTCTCTACTGCATATGATTCTTCCCTGCTTCCCCGGAGCGTAGTGCTCACGTCCGTATACAAAGTATTTTAACGATTGTCCAAATATACGGACTGCAGGAAAGTCCAGGACCCCTCCGTCTACTCTCCCCTAATTAATCCTGCAAATGTATTTTATACTCCGCAAGTGCTGACGCCTCTTGCCATACGCTAAAAGCGGTGGCTTGTTTTGCATAATAAGACAACTCAGCGTCGGGGGCGCGGCATCAGGGCGTTAGGTGGGCAGGCTAGAGAAGGGGGGTGGGAGTGGTTGGGGTCCTAGCCTGGTCTTCAGTTAGGCTGTCCCTCCAGTTACTCACCCCAAACCCAGACCGAGCTCAGTAATTTGTAATAAGCTGGTGTTCCCACCGACGTCCTGCGAGAAGTCAAACTTCCGGCAGCGACTGGAGGTCAGGGGAGGTGGAGATGTGTTTTAACACCCAACGTTCGATTCCTTTGAGTTCCTGCTGACGCCATCATCGATTCGAGACGAACCTCGCCCCACTCCTCTTACCCCACCCCATCTATTGACCCCGGGCTCTATTCACCATTTCCTATGTTTTCTCTTACCATTCTCTCGTTTGCACTTTCCCACATTCTATATCTCTCGAACTTCTTTTCTTTCCAAGATTGCTCGCGGGTCTGCGTTGGAATATTCGCATATTCTGTCCGTCGAGATGCTTTCTTCTCGGTTCCTTTCTCTTCCAACTCGTGTATTTTCCAAGCTTACCCATTCGCACATTCTATCTCTTTAGGCACCTTCTCGGAATCGGAAATAAGCTGAAATTTATTGAGTGGTTTCTTTCTGCGGAAGAGTAAGGTGATGGAGGTGAATTGTTGACTTTTTATGATGGAATACGGGATACGCTGCTTGCTCGCCGCCTCGCTCATCAGCGATTCGAGATGAAGTTACCGACACCTCTTTGCGCTCCAACGGCGCCTCAAGCACTTCTGTTTGCGGCAGCTCCTTCCCTAGCCATACGTTCTCATCCCACCCTGCCAACACATTCACGCCAAATACGTCTCAGTAAGAGAAACTCGAATTTGCACTCGCGTGAGATAGACGAACGACAAAAGACCTACACGGTTCCTACACAACCGAGGCCGTGGTTTATAGGTATTATATAGCTGAAAGAACAAGAGGCATTCCTCAGAAAGGAAATGGAAAATGCAGAAATAACATAACGTGCAATGCCTGCATGCAACGGTAGAGATCGGACTCGCGACACGTAACGGGGCCGCTTTATGTGTTCATTAGAGCCATAGTTTTTTAGCTCCTCCGTTATTTCCGGTTCCCGGTTAAAACACATTCGCAGAGAGTAACATCGTAGATATTTGTTCTGGAGAAACTAAACCCACCCAGCTGTCCGCGAGCCGCTCGCGTGCTCTCAAAATCTCGCACGGGCAATTGAGAAAGTTGGTCGGGTCTCATAAATAAAAGAGTGGAAAGTTGAGAATCATGCGGCGTCGGAGGCGAGAGAAGTGTGAGTTTGGGGAGCCGAAGAGGCCGGGTGCGAGGGACGGTGGGGCAAAAGGACAGGAAACCACTTGGGTGCCCGGCTGTTCAGCACCCGCATAGGTAGGAGACCCCTCAGCTTCTGAGCGTGTGGTAACTAGACAAGGATGCATTACCCTTAACGATTAGAGTTTGCGGGAAGAAATTACGTCACTCAAATGCAAATTTGACATTTAACACAGTAGCGGCATCACGCTTTATACGGGGAAGAGCGCGGAGTGCGGAGCGCGGGAGACTGCGCCTCTGCATAATTCAACTTTCCTACGCCAAGGGCAGCTGGTGGCGGCAACGTCGGGGGTGGTTGTCGGGTGGCGGCGGCGGGGTGACAGCAGCAGTACAGGGTGGGGGTCGCGGTAGTAAGAAGACACGCGGGGGAGACCAGGACTTCCACAACACCACCGTCTCCTCTGAAAGTACGAGACGTGCAAAGACGCGCCGTTGCAGAAGTGTCTCCGCGCCTTACACAATCCGCTCTTGCTCCTCACCGTCCCCAGTCCTGTTCCTGCTACAGTTCTAGAGTGCAACCGTCCTTTATGCCCGGCATATCGCTGAAATAAAGAAACGTCATAAAGAGAACCCCTGCAGCTCGCGTGTGTAATGCAACATGCGGCCCTATCTTCTACGCGTCGGAAAGTTGCTTGAGGAGATAACTTAAGATTTATTATCATTAACTTCCGCGCACTATTAGACGCATGACACAGGCAATGGTGGTGGTATTGGATGGCGGAGGGGGAGGGTGGTAGCTCAAACCCGCTGTGACGATGCGTCTTAACGGCTTCGCGGTTGAAAAGTGTCACTAAGGTGGAAACGCCTTGCCTTCACGCTGCGGAGTTATGAGACGCTTTAAACGAACCGTCTGAATGTTTCTTCTTAAAGTAACATGGCAGGATTATGGGCCGTCTCATAGCATGAAATTAGTAATAACATCGCAACGATGTGAGATAAAATTGTTATTCCGTAAGAGCTTGAATATCCAGTCGTAGTTAATGCCCCCAAATCCCAGAGTCCCACGGTGGGAAAGAAATCTGGAGCATGCCACCCTCTTTACCCTTGGGGCGCCTTGCGGCGAAGGGCGGTGGAGGTGGTGGGGGCGGCGGTGGAACGCGAAATGCGGCGAGGGAGCTTGGGCCGAGGCACGATTAAGCGTCGCTCTCCCCGGTCCCTGATGAGCCACCTGCTTGACCCGCCACCGCCCCCGCACTGCACGTTCCCGCAGCCACTTTTTCTCCGACGTCCGGGCCTTCGCTCACAGAACGCTGCCGTCCGTCCGTGGAGCCTGCATCATCCCGCCCCCTCCCAATCCTCTGTACAGTCCCTCGGAGCTGTTTCTCGGGGAGCGGCTCACAAATCCTCGCGCGTCACGAAACTCGGACTGGCAGAGGTGGTGGCGTGGACGGCCGGACGGATGGAAGACCCGTGTGCGTGGCAAACACGAAACCTGCATTGGCAGCAAGAGAAGAGCCGCAGATGCCGAGCAGATTAGCACGCGAAACTGTGCCTCTAAGCAGTCACCATCGTCCGCATAGACTGACACAAAAACATTTCGATCCGAGTTGCAGTCAGTACCTCCTCGTTTGGTTACGTTCCTGGTGCTGCAAATCTTTAATAAAAAAAATACACGTTATGAAGTCCCCTGATCCAATTAACTTAAAATCAACATCAAATTAAGTTTTTGGAAGCTATTCCACTATGGAGGTCCATATATTTCATAATTTAAATAAAAAATGCTTTATATTGAAAGACAACTGAGTGTTACCCTGTGTGTAGAGGTGAAATATAAAATAATTATAATTTTGATACTATAGTATTATTATGAAAATGATCCGAAACCTTACGTAATTGACAGCGGGATCTAATGCGCATTTTCGAACTTTTAAAATGAAGCCACAGAAAGTGAAAGGCAGGAAATCCTTCCACAGCGTATGAAAACTATTCAGTGACTGAGTTCAGAACATATTCAACAGTAATAATATTCATAACATTTAGATCATATTATCAGAGTATGGATCTACACCACTGGAGTCCCCCAGGGACTTACATCTAGAGAGTGCGTATTTGGCAAACACGGGGCCCCGAGCTGAGTCTGGCATTATTTCCACTTACTTGTTAAAGGCTCCTTCCTTTCTCTTTCCTGACTTTCCTTGGTCTCCACTTGTTCTTTCCGATCCCGACGCTATTAGGACTAGGGTATCTTTCATTTTCCTCTTTTTTTGCCCCCCCCTCATTTTATTATCCTCCATGTTTTGATGTATGTTTTGAGATATGTGTTGAAATATTGTAATTCAGGAGGGTTTTTAGTGGGTATAGTTGAGTCATTCGGCAATTTTCACACGCGGGGAGAGTCATGTTGGCTCTCCTTAGTGCGTAACTGCATTTTCCCTACCTGTACAGAATTTTAGGGCTCTAATGACCTCGATGTCGACGAGCCGTGAAGTCCCACAAAAAACCATTGGAGTGTTTATCAATGTAAGTAGGTTTTATAGGTAAACTTTTGTCGCGTGCACATGCAAATGTTCTCAATTGTTTCAGATTTCATATTGCTGCAAGTTTTATTATCTTCAGTTCAACATTTTGTAAGATACCACCTATGATTACACTTACTTCCCTAAAAAATATTTTCTACCATTAATACCCGTGATTACGTCTACATCCGTGTATATTCCTCCCAGTCTCGTGAGAAAACTAAAAGATGCATGGAACCGAAATACTGGCTTTATTGGTTTTCTGTGCAATACTAATTTAGTTTATGGGACTTATGAAGTCGAATATTGTTCCAGGACGGTTCCAGGTTGAAAAAAGCCTAGAATGACTGGCTTCCAGCGAAGAGCATGGCTCAGAGCAGAGGCTTCCTCGATCCCGACGCCCGATGCGCTTCCTAATCAGCAGAGAAGGAAGCAAAGGACGCTGAGGAGAACCAGAGAGCCGGGATATGCGAGAGGGGATATGCGTGAGGGAGGGAGGGAAGAAGGTGTGGCAAAAGGATTCGCGGCGAGAGCGCGCGTGCATCCCTGACGCACATAATACATGTCCCCCTCTCTCACACTCCTACCGTCTCGGCTCCTGCCGCCGCTGCTGCTTTCCAACCCTAACGCCGTTTGTTCCTCGCGGCCTTGCCTCATTGCCACGCCACGCCCTTTCTATCGACGTACCCTCCCAATTTCCCGCGCATCCCATCCTTCTCAAGCTCCCCCTCCCCTTTGCTCCTCGCGCTCCACATTGCGCGCCGGCAGTTTTACGTGAAGACAAAGTTGGCTGCTCGAACTCCATGCTAAGTTAATCAATGGCAAGCAAACTATAAACCAAATACCAATTCTCCGGGCGCGGATTCCGCGCTCTACGACTCGCCAAAGCGGAATGGAATATTATTTCAATAACGCGTACTCTTCTTAAGACATAAATATTCTCCCTGCTACCAGGGGAGGTTGAAGCAGGGATCCAGAGACGAGGTGCGTAGAGAAGAGTCTTCCGTGACACCACGCGGAGGCGTACGTCGGAGCGTGGGGTGGTACATACAGTAGCATGTTCACCAACGTTGATCGCGCGGAGACCTTTGGGGTTGTTCTGGGGGTGAAAGCGATTGGAGCGTTCGTTGTGCTCCGAGTAAAGAGGTAGCCTCCGGGGAGACGACTCCGCCCCGGGGACGAGCTGCCCCGAGCGATGAAAGGACCTCCTCCCCCGCCCCCGACACCGCAAGCACCGCAGCGATCCTGCGCCCTGCCTTTTACTTGTACCGCGCCGGCGAGTGTCTTGCAACGTTCCTCGGGCCCGTGGACGACGAATTAGAAATTTAAATGAGCCCGCAACGGGGTCCGCTGTTGTGCCGGGGCACCGGAAAGCGCGCCCGCTGCCGCCGTCGGAGGTGGTGGTGGCGGTGGTGGTTACGTTGGAGAGGAGGCTGCGTGGAGCACCACGACGCGGGGTATCTCCGTCACCGCCTCCCTCCACCGCTCCTGAGAGCTCCTGTACCTCGGCGTCTCTTCTTGCCTCCGCGCGCACTCCTCAGTTCCGTCCCGTCCCGCTCCGTCCCAACGCACCTCTCTCTACTGCCCCCACCCGCCCCCGAAGAGACGCTGCGAAGTTGGCAGGATGCGCCTCCTGCTTGCCCGTTCCCCGCTCCAGTCCACGGCGGCGGCAATGCTGAGCTTGAGGCGTCGTTGCCGACGGGGTTCCAGCGTCCGCATCGCCACTGCCTCCAGAGGACGATCACACGACTCAAGGAGGAGCTGAAATTCATGCCACCGTGAACAGCAATCTCCTCCGGCTTGTTGATTACAAGATAATCAAGAGAGCGAATAGTGAATACCATTGTATTGATGAAGTTATTTACCCTTTTAAACTCATTGAGGACTATGTTCTTATATCTCTGGAGTAGCCTTGAACATTTAAAGGTTCCAATGCCCGGGCACGTAAGTAAACATGTGTTAGATTTTCATGTAATTATTTCGAACTGAGCATAGTTTTCTTGTAAAATACATAGTGTAATCGGAATTGTGCGGTCTATTATAATTAACAAGTAAAGAGTATTACTTAATACTACTGAGGCATGCTGGAAAGCTAGAAATGTAAATTATGTATTAATAATATATTATGAACTATACATCCATCTACATCAAATAGTAATGTTGATTACGTAAATAAGGTAATCAGGGAGTGTTTACTTTGGACAAATATCTATGTCAAATATTAAACGATTTTTCTAGTAAACAATATGTGAAATTTTAATTCATTATTTCTTTCCTCATACTATTAAAAAGGTCGATTATTCAACTTCATTAAGAATGTTGATATATTTCTTCTCTTCTTCTTTAGTGATACGGCCCTTTCAGCGTAGCCTTGGCTTCTCTTGCAATCAATACCCATTCTTCTCTCTTTTCTGTCCCCATCTCTTTACGCCCATCTATCAAGTATCTTGTTTCACATCATCTATCCATCTTCATTTTCGTTTACCTTTCTTTAACTTGCCTGGTGGATTGGTATTAAGTATATATATTGGCCCGAAAATATATCGCACTATTTTCTTCTCCCAGGCCATCAGGATTATATTTGCTTGAGCTGTTAATGCCCAGCATTCAGCTCCATACATTACAGTAGGTTTTATAACAGAGTTGTATTATCTGGCTTTCGGGTTCTTAAGAATATACCTCTTCTAAAGGATATATCTCAAGGAGCAGTAGCATTTGATGCCGGAGGCAATCCTTTCTTTTATTTCTATTAAGATATTATTGGTGTTCGTTATTAAGGACCCTAGAAAATCAAAAGACTCTATTCTAGCAAATTCACTCCCTGTACTTTGTTGTAGAATCAAAACATAGGAAAACTTCGTTGATATGGACCAACTGGGACCGTAGTGATCCACATTATCAACAATCCTGATATTTTGGATGATATGTGAATTAAACGATGAGAGTGTTCTGTGTATTGACCATTTTATACGAACATTATGCAACAAAACAATATAAAACACGAAATGTTGCAAAAGTAGTCTAAGATAGAGGCACCACTCGACCACAAGTAAACCCCAAACGGTATTGTAATATTTTACCAATTTTACAATTGAATCCAAAGAAGAGGTTACTGATTTCAGTAAATAACGTGATCTATCGCAATTTAGATCACACAAAAACTATATCACTGAAAATCCCTTATAACTTTTCTAGTAAAATTTTAAATAAAGATTACTGTATTTTGATAACTAAACTGATTCAGATATAAAGGATACCTGTATAAAAGAGGGTCTACGAATCAAAGATCTCACACACCCAAAAAAATTACATACAATCTGCATCAAAAATTAATATGCATATTTTAACAACCACGGAATAAAATTGACAGGATCGAAGAATTTGAATGTTGGTAGAAACTAATCAAATATGAGCGAAGAATGTTCTTAAAAGAAACGGGATATCAATTTTTTCGTGTTGCCGGACTGGCCAAATAGTTACCAGTCCGAACCAGTTTGAGAGTCAATTCATACCGATGAAATTATGCCAAGGAGGAGTTTACTAACAATGCGGACAGCGTGAACAGTTACCCTGTGCATAAAGATGGCAAAGGAAATACTGAATTCTTATTATTACGATTCTACCAACTCGCGCTCTCGCCAACTGATGAGATTTGGGAGCGTCGCCGGAGGGAGCGGTCTGCAGGGCGCCACCGCCACCACTGGTCCCCAAGCCGCTCGGGGAGGCGCCCGCTTTCGACGGAGCGTCACGCGCCGCGGCGGTCTCGACCCCGACGCGGCCGGTGGCCGTCAGGCACGTTCACCATGTTCGGTCACACGTCCGCACCGCACCCCTCGCCGCTTCTCCCCACCCCCACAGCCCGATGCCGTGTCTGTGAGCTGTGACGTGAGCAACGTGACTGGCGGGGGGTGGAGGGGAGGTGGTCGAGATAGACAGAAACGCAAGTTTCAAAGGGGACGTGGAAGCCCAACTTTCCTCATCGTTTAAGGTAGTTCGATATAGGCACAATAGTCGCAAAATTTTAACATGTTTTTTTTTAGTTTAAGTAAGTTCTGCGTAATTATGATAATAGAGAAACCGTAAAAAAGTGAACTGCTGTCAACGTTCAAACTTATATGAAAGCACTTGTGACTCGCTTGGTACTAATGCTCATGAAATTTCGGAAGGGTAGGGCATCATTATCAAATCCACTATTCATTCACAAGTTTAGGTGAGACATCTAGCTTAAAAATATCAAACTCTACATGAGATAAATTTGAACTACGCATTTAAAGTGCTTATTAAACAACTGTATGCGTCATAAAATGCTAATTGTCTCAGCTTCATAATGCTCCATCAGTGTAAAAACGCGAAATTACTCTTGAAATTGATTTTCAAATATATTTATATCTTTATATTTTTGCGATAAATCCATACATGCATTTATCCATTACTGGCGTCTTCTTTGGGTGTCAATTTAAAAAATTCCGGACAAAAATTGTACTTTACCGAACTTAAATATTTCATTTGTATATGTATACTTTTGCAGACAAAAATTTTCTTTTCCTTTGTTTTTACAGAAAAATATTCAAATACTTCAATAGCTGCGGATTTTTGTCGACAATTCAATAAAATAAAGTTAGAGATTGAGGGCATTATCTACAACTGAGGTGTACAACAGAAAAACCTGAGCAGTTTCAGATTCTACGGAAAATTGTGTATAAGAAAACTATACCTACGCATTTACATGGCACCATGCTGAACCATGCGCATTTATACGGCATATGGCACCACGCAAAACTGAATCTAAATTATTGCTCTCGAGTAACAAGATGACATTTTGTCTACGTGTTCAGCTGGGCGTAGCCCGCGCAGTGTGTCTCGTGGTGGGTGAGTGTGGTGGGCGACAACAGAACTCTTAATGGCTGTATTAAACAATATTATTCCAACAAACCACTTGTTTCCTTCATCACGGCAGAAGCCCGCTTAAAATGCATGTTTTCATTATAAACATGTTCGGTGAAATCTTTTATTTTATTCCTAAAAAATGACAATTATCTCCACAAAATAACTACCTTCACCCAGCATGTGTTGTTTGTTCCTGCGATGAAATATAAGATGCAACCACCCTAATAATAATACACCAGTGTGTAACGGATTGCATATCCACAAGTCTTCAGGTTCCGAAAATCTCCATTACCGGTCAGGATTTCGGGTGATACATGGCACACTACATTGAATTACAAGAACAAAAGCCTCGTATATGAAGAATCGTATCTAACGTGGTATTTCATCAAGTAATAACTGCGCTCTTGTTGTACTCTCTTATTTTTAAAACTAAGCTTTATGAATGTTGACATTTTTTTTCATTATTGTATGCGAGATAAGAAAATAATAGTTGATGCGGCGATAAATAAATAATTAAACTTTTGACCATTATTTTATTTTAGAGTGACTGTATAGGGAAGTTTAAAAATCCTCGTGACCCTCATCAGACATGTGAAATCTTTTCGTAAATGGTGAAAACCATTGAGCAGTATCTGGACCCATGTGGTCTACAAGTGTAAACTTTTCTAGAAATTAAATGGTCAGTACACTATAGACTCCAAATAGTAGAATAGAATTATTACAAGTATATTTCTTACTTATCCTTTACGCTATCATAAAAAGTGTTAGTGTTGCAAGAGAATTTGTTAAGAAATGACTCATAGGGTTTGAACTGAAACTAAAACTTTCAAATGAAAGGTTGAGAACAGAAACTTTGAAGTACTTAAAAATAGTAAATAGTTTAAAATATGTGAAATTTTATTCAATTTGTAGTCCACTATGTAGTTTCTTTTTCGAGTTACCTTTCTTTCCTCACAACATGATAATCCTTTTCAAGTACAGTAGAATCTCTTTTATCCGGCACTTATTTCTCGGGATATTTTACACAGCTTAAGAAATGTTTCAAATGTAATATTGTGTGTGACCTGTATTGCTCAAATGTCGATTACCTTATTAACGTGTTTCAGTATACTGTTTTTTTGATATTACGACGGAAGAAACAAAATAAAATTTCGTGTATAATCTTACGGGTTTCAGTAGTGATGCCTGGAGAGTATGTGCCCATGGCGTAGCTCATCTTCATTGAGTAATGTATCACCACCTAAGCATTTCTTTCACTAATCAGTGCTTCGTAATTTCTTGCGGATACTTCATTTTCATACAGAATGAATGGTATATTGTTTATTTCCTACATCTTACGGATTCTTTGTTATCTGGATCTTTGACAGCACGTAATAATACGTAAGCACAACTGACTCAAAGAACTGAAACCCACTTTCTGGAAGCTAATAAAGATTTTGTGAGACAAAGAATCGATTGAAGATGATACATGACNTGATACATGGCACACTACATTGAATTACAAGAACAAAAGCCTCGTATATGAAGAATCGTATCTAACGTGGTATTTCATCAAGTAATAACTGCGCTCTTGTTGTACTCTCTTATTTTTAAAACTAAGCTTTATGAATGTTGACATTTTTTTTCATTATTGTATGCGAGATAAGAAAATAATAGTCTATTTTAGGGTAAAACAAAATGATACTTTGATTTCGAGTATCTTCCTACTTTGCTACAAAATAGGATACCACCAATATGTCACGTTCAAGGAAAAATAAAATGTGAATCATTCTGTGAAGCAGTGGTTTTCAAACTTTTAAGGATCATGCCTCCTCTGAAACACTTAAGGTAGAACCTCCCACGCAATGAGCTGCTGAATGAGAGAGTTCTGTTTCGATCCCAACTGTTGCGATCTCCATGAGGTTTACTGCTGAGGTTGACCCTCGCCCACTCCAGTCAAATGTCGGATCGGGACCTTCAAATTCCCCGGAAAACCAATATCTTTCCTTCCCACACATCCTTGCCTCTATAAAGGGGTTAGTTGGAAACACGGGCCTCATGACTTGCATCTCGCCACACTATTAAGACATTGAAGAAGAAAAGAAGTGAGAGAGTTTTGAATTTTATTGAGCAATATCTGCAACTCCGTTGGGCAGGTATACACATTCCTCCTCAGTATTCTCACGCCAATCCATACACTCCTATATTGTCCTCATCTCAACAATGAAGCCTCCTTAAACACATGACAGACCGACTGCTATATGACACTCTAATAGCTTATTATTCGGTATATTTGCATGGAGCTGCGGGTTTTGATACAGTTCTAGGTTTTGGCATAAGATTTTACATTTTAATTAATAGTTTCGTGAGTTCAGACTACGTTCGATAAAGTTGAGCTTTACTAGGGTATATTCCATAGATGACCACCTCTGTGGCACAAGCTGATGAATGGTGCAGCTTGTTACTGGAACGTATTTAGCTACATTCGATCTAAAATTCAGTACCACGCATATTGGATACATTGGCGAGGAGAACACTCCATGGAAGGCGTGTCAATGAACTTAGTCCATCATAAGTCAACAAAAGGGTGACTAATAAAATTTCTCTCTTAGATTGGTATACTGAACAAATATATTTCAATTTCAAAAGGACTTTATTTTCACAAAAATATTTACATTATATGGCGGGGTTTAGGGCCCGTGCGCCTTATAGAAGCCTTGAAAAAATATAAGGTTTACTGTAGCTTTGCGAAATGAGATTAAAATCCTGGAAGAACTACTGGAGTTACATTCTTATAAAACAGCGGATCAGATAAAAAAGAGAAACAACAACAAAAACATCTACACTGGGAGCCAGAGAAAAAGTAGACGACAATATTTTCTGAGAAGCTTACATTAATACACCATTGTGAATACGACCGAGTTTTCTATACACTTTTGTCGAAATATTCCTAATATTTAAATAAATTAAAAAATATTGAACAAAATGAAAACTTATTTTTTACATATCTTCACTAGTTGTTTCGAAATGTGTCGAATAAATTATTTTTAGAATACACTTTATTTGTGCCAGATCTTAAACTTTTAAAATTTTCATGAGCAGATTTTTAGATTTTGAGAAAATATCTGGGTGTGATCATTCCATCTTGCATTTTTGTATGTGATGAAGTCAAAATATTTTTGCTGTTCTACTGGTTCAAGCTAGTAATACGAAATTAATATATCTTCTGTACATATCTTTTAGGCGTTACAAAACGTATAATTTCCTCCTATGAAAGGTGAAGTAGTTTGGAGTAATTTTACATCTTTATTGATTGTCAGACCTTTATTTTTAATATTATTTATTTTTTAAATTCCAGACTTGTATAGGTTTATTTGCGCTGTTTCATGAAATTTATTGTCATAAATATTAATATACTGTCTACGCTTGTAAAATACTAGTAATCCTTAAAATGATTTATGCCATTTATACAAAATGGTCTATTCAAGTAAAGACATCAAAATATCTCCAAACTAAGCGTCGAAGAAACAAATTCATATAAGAAGTTATGTTTTAAAACGATGCCATTCACTCGTGCTATAACTGGACCACCTGCCACACTTTTGTGGATAATAATGGGAATGTCACACTCAGTTTATTTGATTTATCACGAAAACATTCCGTCTAAGAATTATTTCGATCCAGCGCTGTTCTCCAAATATCGGAAGTATAGTTCTCAGCTTCCAATCCTTTTGCTGGCCAACCCTGCTGCAAAGCAGGACTGGGAACATTGACCCTCTATCACCGACGCGGTCGAGAAGTCTGGTTTCCGCTCGCTACAGTTCGCATTGCATATTCCACTGGGCAAAACCCGCAAAGCACTTGGCGCAAAAATCGAATTGGCGAAAGTTAAAGGCTGCAAGCTCCGCCTGGCAGACGAGGTGCTGCCAGCGACCATCTGGTCTTTTCGGTTTTATAACAGCGTATCCGCACGCCTCCGCAGAGTAGGGCTGGTGGTTCTCATCGGATTTTGAATATGCTAAATATACCGACTATCACCGTAAGCAAGACAGACGACGCTCGCTTCCCCACGGGGAACATGAATATACCCCGATTCTATACCAGGATTTTCAATCAATAGACGAGGATCTCCAGCTTTCTGAGGGCGTAGTTAATACGTGCTTAGAGGGGAATCTTAAAATTAATGGAATTTATGAGTTAATAAACCTTAAGCTTGATGATTTACTTCTATATTTGCCAAGAGTTATTTGGGAAGTATTACTCATTGCTTAAAGTTATTTATTTAAAAATAATTTTATTTACGATCAACTAGAAATACTAATAAGGGAGACTTCAAGGGATAATAACGAGATATTTTTATTTCGCACTTAAGTCGATTACCATCAGAAACAGGAACGGAGTCGGAGGGAGTACTGGGGCCCGAGTCCCTCCCGAAACTTTTGTAAGTTGAGATGGAAGTACTTCATCTGTATGAAATATTGTTTATTTACCATTCTCATTCGCAAGTTAATTAATACTGTGAATTAACAACTGAACGACTTTAAAATATTTTAAAGACACATAATTATTAAGTCAAAATCATTAAATTTTGGTGGGAAGTCTGGCCATGTTTAGAAGAAGTTTATGGCTTTGAGCCTTGTCATAACTTAAAACAGAAGCACATGCAATAATCAATATACACTTAAATACCTTTGCAATATTGGAGTTATATCATTTTCTTGCTTAGAGAAACATAATTATTTAAAATACATAAAGATCATATTATTTCAGCTAATTCCTTCATAACTTTTATTTTTAAACCTTTATAATATTGCTCATAAATCAGCCATACAGTCTCTAGACACAATATAATTTGTCTCAAAGAGAGTGTATTAGATATATAACATGTATTTTCTTTTACAATTAAACCGTACTTTGCAAGAGAATCGAGAATTCAATCAAGAATTAAACGATTTTTCTGATTATTTTATCTTTCGAAATGAAGTGTACATTTTTGCAATAAATTGCAGTAACGGAGCGAAATAGTTAACCACTGAAACTTTATTTGCAGAACAATGCAGTTCTTTTTAGTTTACAAAAGAAATAATTAGTAAATTTCTTCATACCTAGCGTATGCTCCGAAATTAAATGATGTTGCAAACAACTAGGAAACCCAATTAACTTACCGGTATTTCGTTTTTCTGCTACTTCATGACACCATAAATTCCAATATACAAGTATTCCGATCCTACGAAACCTCAGTCTCTACATTCAGACAATGTTAGCCACGGTGCCTTTCTTTAAGCTTTGCTATTCTCGGAATATCTTTCAAATATTTGTATTACTTCCTACGTATATACGCGTTTGATGGGAAAGTATAATCTGTGCTTGTATACAAATCGATATAAATTACTTTAACTTTTTTATATGCAATGGTTTAAATAATTTTATTTGTTGATATATGAAATATGAGTATGGTCAGGTGTGTTAAATTATAAAGTTGTATTCTGTAGATCATTCTACCGCACAATTTTTCAGAGGCAAACGCATGTGTCATGTAGACCATCTATGGTTTGATGGTCACACCTGTTAAAAAATGGAATGCGAGCAATAAAAAAAGATCTGCACGCAGACGTAACCTGATGTTTTATTAATGTTGCTAAAACAGAACATCAATATGACTCACAGTGCATTGGAGATCCGCCAAATTTTCGGTGTATCCTCGCTTTCTGTCCATTATGACGAAAAGCAACTGCCCACATGTTTTCAATCCTGAATAAAATGGTATTTCATGCCAATGACAATACTTACGTTGGTGTGTATTGCTTCTTATGTTGAACTTTTTCAGCAAAACTTCACAGAGAAAATAAATACTGTTTCATGTTAAAGCTGTGGATGATATCGAATAATTTATGTACTTTGTAATAAATGTAAAGAAAGCTCTCCTCTTCCATTAATATCTTCGTTTTAGAGTTTACTCAAGATCAAGATGTATAAGAAATCACGTTTCCCATTTCTTTTGTAGTTCCCATACTCTTTTATCCGATGAAAGCATTATATTTCCGAAGATTACTTTGTGAGCAATATTGATTCGGAGATTTGTTTCGAATGTTGAGTAAAAATCTTGGCGAACTGGAATTTTGTATCTTTTTCTGAGGCCAAACAAAAAACTTCTCAGTATAATTCCTTGAGAGTGAAATACAAAATTAAAAACATCTCTACATTGAGCCCGGGAAAAGTACAAGATTAAAGAGTTAGCGAACTGTATAGGGGTAAGCTCCAGAGGATGTTGAGAGAGAAGAAGAGCTTGAACCTCTTGGACAAATCGAAGTGCTGCCTGGAAAGACGCGCCTGATTTGCTTGCTAACTTCGGAAGTCTCAAAATTTTCTCTCAGTATCCCAGCCCACAAAAAGAGGTTGACGACCACCGCCCAAGATAGGCGAACTTTCCACCCTATTGAAAGGGAAGCGAAAGTCGCAGCCGGGGCCCCATCAAAGTCCCCGCAAATGTTTTCCGTGGCTCGTCTCCGAAAGGGCGCTCTGCCATTGCCACGTTACGAGACCACTGCGACGGCGGTAGCGCACCGCTCTTGCTCTCACACTTCGCTCGTGTTGTCGTAGGCGAAGAGCGGAGTTGCTGGAACACAGTGTGACAAAACGGAAATCTACACTCACAACTGGACAGAATGAGGAATTTCATGACTGAAACGTAAAGAGTAGCACATAACTTCCTCATACAAGCGAAATTTTAGCGAGGCAAAATTGGTTAATTTGTCAGTTCTCAATATTCAATGTGTAGATTTTTGGAAAGTTCTTCCCTGTGGTGTTCATGAACAAACCTGAGTTGAAGCACGATACATTTGTATTCTGTTTTTGTCAACAAAATAGAATGTTTGTCCTTTCAATTTGGAATTAACTTCTCTAAGTAGATTAACCATACACAAACAACCAATTTAATGTGGTACATTATTTTGCCTTTTGAATAAAATTTTCTCCTTAAATTTGATGGCCAAAATAAAACCAGTAC
Organism: Laupala kohalensis; assembly: GCA_002313205.1. Lineage (NCBI taxonomy): Eukaryota > Metazoa > Arthropoda > Insecta > Orthoptera > Trigonidiidae > Laupala > Laupala kohalensis. The sequence continues at coordinate 1,385,049 of NNCF01125882.1, read as the reverse complement.
CAACCCAAAATCATTTTTCGTTCGTTTCATTGAAGTTCAATTAACATCATGTGAAATTCTAATCCAATAATCCTTTTTCTCTCAACAATCTCCGTGTTCTCTTGTATCTCTTCCTTTTTAACGTCCTCCGTGTCATCTCTATATTTATTGTTGTACCGTCTTTCCTGATCTTTCTCAGAAATACACATAAAATATACAAAAGTAAAAACTGACCTAATATCTTTTTCCGTTATTTATTTTTGGATAAGCGGTGACAAAATTGACTTAACAACTGTGTTTTAGATACTTAAATATCGGAAACATATTTGGTATGATCAACTAAGTATCAACTATTGGGACATATTAAGTAGCTTTGTTTTCGCATTATTCTCAACATTCGTACTATTCGTATTATGAAGTTAATTGCCCCTAATTAACATTTCCTAATCATTCAATTATAATTGAAAATAAATATTAAACTACAATTTATAAGTTATTGATGTAATTTCAGAACAGAATATATTTGGTAAATATGAAACAATACTTTGAAAAATAAAGGTACTTGCTGCCATTAAGAATAGATATATCAATTAACTTGGAGCGCCATATCTCCTGCCATAATATGTGCTCTACCGCTATTCCGCCTACGTCTAAACACAAAATATAACTTTCAAGAAGGAAACAATATTTTGAATCAAAGAATTTCTCCACAGTACCTAGTAAATTCTTATATTTTTCATGCTTGACTTCGCGGTGACACAGATATTGCATGGTTCTCATTTTTTGTGTGAATCAACTAAGAAAGCATTTCGCTATCCATCCTTCTCTCGTCTTATACTTGATGTACAGTTCCAAGTATGCAACATGGGGAGTAAATCATAGGGGATAGGCACCCCTGCCACACACTTATCCGGCTCTGACGCAGTATCTCAACCCCGCTTCTCACCCCGGAGCAGCAACATCGCCTTCCGCCCCCGCCGCAACCAGGCCGTCGCCACCGCAGACGTCGCAGTCCCCGTCGGCGCTATCGAATGCCGATAGGGTGGCCTCTGTGGCGCGCGCAGGAACTAGCAAACCGCCTCGGAGGGCAATACGGTCGCGGCAACGTCGGCTCCTTCAATGTTTCCATCGATCATCTAAAGAGCCTTTTGCGGCTGCTCCCTGTGACACGCCGGAGAGTTTGTCGGGAAGCGAGCTCCCGAGTGCAGAAAGGAGTCCGCTTGTCTGCCGCTCAACTCGGTTCCTATCCGCGAAACGCCGCCACGAACTGCGAGGAAGGCGCAGATCGGTGTACGAGAAGATACGAAACGGAAGAGTAGAATTGCCGTTGAAAGACGCCACTAACGGAAACTTCTCCCTCCCTTCGCATTCTCGATAACTGGATACGAGTATGTTATTCTGATAGGGAGTGGAAGGAGATAGTACGTTCGCGTAATCTTGCAAGGAAGTTCGTATCTCGAACTGTGGGAATGCGTTGAAGATAACTGATACTGATTGAAACACGCGATATTCAATTAAAGAGATCTGCTCCACGGATACGTTATCGGATCCAGTTTCTATCCCTTGGAATGACAATGTGTAAGATAAGGAGAAAGGAGTTTCGAGAGAAAATACATATAGTTAAACAAGCATGTATGTAAGAACTTGTAACATTCAAGTTCTAAGTTCTGTCGACATAATCGAAAAGGATACGTTTTCCCTTTTCATTTTAATACCACACCGGGAGAAAATAATTCATCTCAAAATAATAGAAACTACACTTCTACCATCAGCAAAACAAAATTCTAAAGATATAACTGAATATTCGACTACTATTAACGTCCATTATGTAATCTAATTAAATAAACAGTTAAAAATTTACGACCTTTTACGGACAAATAATAAAAATAAAAATATTATTAGTCCATAAAAGGTGTAAGTTTTTAACTATTTATTTAATAAGATAACAGAATATTGTTTCCAGACAGAAATATGAAATTCAAAGTACAATTACTTAAGAACGGATCAAATTATGAATTTTTGTAACACGGTAAAAAGAAAGAATGAGCTCTAATTTAACAGAAACAATGATCAAAAGCGAAACGAAGCTGCCACGAACATGAAAACAATCCATCAATAGAGCAAGCGACGTTAGTAACATTAGTGATATTTGTTCTGGTTCTGCCACAACCAAATACACGACTCACATCAAAGCAAATGGAGTAAAATGAAAATTTCATTCCGCTGAATGAAACGATAAAACGTAATTGGAAACATTTTTTTCACAAAGTCAATCAAAAGTAAAACATCAAAAGTGAATATAAACTTTTGCCGTTGAGAGCGAAGAAGTTTGATAAAATTATTAACGTTGTCATGCTGCATTGTACGCAGATTAATGTTTTGGAAAAGACCTTGTCTCCACCAACAGAAGTCCGTTGGGGATTAGTTTAAGTGTGATACATTTAGGGATATGGGATAAAAACAATCAAATTGAAATACAAATCATACAAATTTAAAATGAAAAGATATCAAATGTATTTAATATTCACAATGAGTATGTAGTTTAAAGTCTGAAAAAGAAATGATAAAATATTGTAATTTATTATACTCTCGGAAACATATTAACGACTGAAGAGACAGAAACATTTGTTTCACGGGTCGTACTCGCGCTTTTAATATCTGGCATGTTGAGAGAACCACGGTATCTCTGGTCGCGACAGCCACGATGCTCTTAAACAGAACCAAAATTCCAACCAACATAGAATTCATCTCGGCTGGGGAATATTATACCAGTAAATTAGAATACAAGGGCCTTAAACGAGAAGAGAAATCTTCATCCACAATTCATATCATATGAGGAAACCTCTGTCTGTATTGAATAATAATTGTATACGTTTCACCACGTCTTTATAATTATACGCATGTGCTGGCAATAGTGTTGAAATACCCAAAATACAGAGGTATGAAATTACAAACGAAGGTAATTTAGAGAGAGTTTACCGTGCTCCAAGGTACATTGTGAGCTCGAGGAAACACAAGGACGAACTCCGATACCTCGGAGCAAAACCCGCCAGCCTGCAACCTGTCAATCTGTCAACCTGTCGTCCAGCGTCACACACCGCGTCTCGCTGGCGCAGGAACACAAATGCCATTGCCCTGCAGAGCGTACAAGCACCGCGAAGTCCATTTGCTAGCAGGAGCCCGTTCAAGCGGCGGCGGCGGCTGTGGCAGCGATCGCGGGGATGGGGAACTCCCGACGGCGCGGCCGCGCTGACCCCGACCTCTGGTGGCGACAGCTGTCCCCCATGTCATGTATGCGACTCGGTCCAGAGTTGCGCGAGCACGCACCGCCTCACGGGTTGAGCACGCCGTCGTCGNCCACTGGAAGTGGCGACGGCGGCCGCCCCGGCCCCATTCTCCACCGCTTTCCGAGCGGCCTCGCGCTCCATCCTTTCCTCCCGACGTCCCGCGCCTCAGAAGCCGCGATTCTCTAACATGCGCCATTGGCACCGAGTCAAGTCATGAAGGAGGATTAGGAAAGCCTCCTACTTGGCCCGCAAAATAAGGAATAAAACTGAGCTGGAACCTGGTTAAAACTGCGAGAAAAGAAATCGAGAACAGCGAAACAGATTTCTCCGCGGAAGTTTTACTTGTAATATTCAAATTATTCCCCTACTACAAAAACCGTAAAGCGAAATTTGATTTTCTGTCTGCAGCTTCGGGAGCGGCGCGGACTTTGGAATGCGACTAATTTTTTTTTTCAGCTTTCGAAATGGTTGGTTTGGGTGAAAAGGGTTGGAGAGTGTGGAAGGAAATTATAATGTAGACGGAGTTGGCGGCAAAGTGTGGGTTTGTTGGAGTTAGGGATATCGACTGCCAAAAATTCCGGGAGTGTCGGACAGGTAGTTCTTGAAGATCACATCAGTCTTAGTTTGCTCGTTAGCTGTATTCCGGTTCGTTTCATCCCAAAGCGGTGATAATTAACATTTGCAAGCAACTTTTCTGAACACTCAGTCTTGGAAAGTTCAAGTTAACTAGTTTCGTAATTTGGTTATTTCTTCAATTCGCAAGGTTTCGTCACAAGCTGTTTCCGTTACTAGAGGAATTGACGGAGGACAGAAACGTCCAGATAATACTATATAAGAATAATCATAACTTATTGAAAAAGTTTCCGCGAATTTGTTATTTCAATTGCTAATAATACAGTCGAGTAATTAACAAAAATAAATAAAATTGTAATAAAGTTAATGGTCATAAAGGCAATTTTCAAATAAATGACTTTTAATAATCAGTTTTTTGCTTAAAAGTAAAATATTTGGAACATTCCTTTTTCTAAAGGATTTCCCAAATTAATCAAGTTATCGTTTTTAATCAGCCTAATAAGTTTTCAAATTTATATAACTTTTACATTACATTACATTGCATTATCTGGTTTTGGTGGTAATTATGTCCCAACATTCATAAAGTGTATATTTGACATCACTCAGCACAAATATATATATATAAGCAAATCCACAGGAATGTATGGGCGGGTGAGGTGTCTTAAGGTGGAAACGTAGAAATCGTTCATTAGATTCCTTGCAGGAAATTCAGAATTCCTTTCAGGTGTTAGAGCTTCGAATCTTCCTTTGAGAGCAACTGGAAATGACAATTTACGAAACATCAGTTGAATCTGTTGAGGAACTCACTCGACTATCCTGTGTGAAATACCTCGCGTATTTGAAAGTGTTCGCCAATCTCTCCATTGACGCTGCCAGGCTCATATTACTGTCGGTGGTCGCAATTCTGAGCATTAATTGTGAACATCGCAGTAGTACACCATATATAACCATCCATGCATTACTTCACACCAGTGACTGAGCGTGAAAAGAGTAACATTAGCTCATGACATGGTAGTTACATGCCAAGTTTTAATCCTCTGTCTTTTCTTTCCAGTTGCAACTTACTTTTAGACGGCGAGGGATACAATCGAAGTACATTAGACAGAGGCAATATCTGGATTTGTAACGCTATGGTAGCGTAAGAAATACTGTGCCAAAATGCTAGATGTTAGCCCTAGAATTTTCTTTTCTTTTTTGTGTGTGTTAAAAAGTCCAGGAGCAATAATCGCGGATTTATTTTGAGAGACACTTTCAAATGCTTATGAGACAAAATAAAACGATTTTACAGGGAACCAGATAAGTTTACAAGTATAAAACCGCAACTCTCAAAACTCTCCAGATCAACTCTTTATATCTTATATCCTTTATCGAGGAAATAAAGAAGTACTTTCAATTTCCGACATCCGATTGATTTTGGGAATCGACATTCGTGGTAGCATGAACTACAGATTCATAAACAAGACATGCAAGCCGAAAAAAATAGAACAATAAGATGAACTTGCGAATTTCAGTTGATCGAGTCGCCCCTGGGTGCCCGAAGAGCGCTGGGAAGGAAATGGTGTGGGTAGTATTGACGATGCTATGTTACCACAATGCAGCGTGAGAAACGACAGTACACATAAAGCTTGGACACGAACCCAAACACTAGTTTTTAAAAGTATCAGTTTGTGCATTAAACCGGTAAGTGCTATTTCACACGCAATTATTTTTATATATTGCTATGCATAAAGAAATTAAAAACTCAATGGGTATGGTAACAAAGAATTTTTTTATATGAAAGGACGCACATTTGCTGTTTCATTTATTTATCTCTTGAAAACATAGCTAAAAGTCAGTTAGTGCTGACAGTTCTTGTAAGAAATGTATTTTCAGGATTCGGTTTAAGCGGAAAAGAAAATGGGTGTTGCAGAGAACATTTATAGGGGAATCGAATCATGAATCATCGACGATTAAGGGAAGAACAAATTTGGAAGTGTCTTCAGTAACATGAAATAGAATTTTTGACAGGGTAGGCGAAAAAAAATTGCGAAATGTAACATGAGGAAACGAGGAATAGGATGTGGCGTCGTGCAGCATGCGAATGATGGGCAACCCTGCAGCAGCCTTCCCGCGAACGGTCTCTCCAGTATATTCCGCGCCTCTCATCCTGCTCTGTTTCACTCGGAGGGCCAGCTTCATTAAGCCATAGAAAAATTCTGTATGGATCTGTTAAAAAAGAGAGACACGTGCAAACGGCCAGTGTGCCCCTGGAGCTCGCTAGGCTTATAAACAGGGACGCAAGCAAACACAGTCACGGTCGTGTTTGCGAGTACTCTCAGCCGTGATGAGCAGAATGTAATTCGTACAAATAATACGTTGTGAAGAACATTTACACTTCAAATTACGTCCACTTATAACTAGCATGCGCGTTAGCTCCGAGAGCGACACCCGTCATCCCGTTGGAATATCTCTTAACCCGTGAGTACACACGAGACATTCTTGGCGTGATTGCAGGTAAGTGAAGGCAAATACAGGTGACATAAGTGTATTACTTTGCAATTATGCAACTATTCAGACGCACGTGTGCACTAGTTTATGGTACATTAAACTGAAATAATAATTCTTTCAAAATTTCGGCATAGTTTTATTTGATATGAAATAGGTTAACATGAGGTATCTGATTCAGAACTTGAAACTGATATATTCTCGTGACGGTAAATATGTACAGTCCGTGACGATTACGGCTATGCTATGAATGCCAAACAATATGCTCCTTTCACAAACTAATTGTATGTACGTATTTTCATCAATAAATCAAAATAAACTTCCACAGTCATTTCTTACGAAATAGTAAACTTCCAGAAACTCATCCTCCAGTACTCTGTTCCCGATCTTTAAATAAAAAGATATGATTAATTATTATATTTGTTACGGTATATTATTACAGAGTAATTGCAGTACAAGGAAGAGGAAATAAGGCACTTGTAAGAGTCAAAACATTGAGTTTTTGGTTTATCAAGAGAAATATAATTCGCATTACATCATTAAGAAGGAAACGTTCCTGCAGTTGCTGTATGTCACTTTTCTATTAGCAACAACACTGAAAGAAAGTAATTCAACCAAGTTGTATTTCTATACGATATTAAATTAGAAATAAGGAGTTCCAAACTCCCTACATTTTTTTCTCAACAGATGTTGCAATAATTGCCGAATATTTGAAGAAAATTTAGAAAACATAATTCCAGTAATTGATGGATAAAATGTGTTTTAACATCCTCGTAATATTTTTTTAGTACACATATTTATAGTAGAGAAATAAAAGAGAATCAGCGGAGGCACATTACCAAAACAGCTCGAAATATAATGGAATAAGTGAACAGATGGAAGGAACAGAAACGGTGGCAATCTACAAAGTTGTCGTACGTCAGGAGTTGCGGTCTAACTGTGAATTTACTGGAAACAAGCAAACAACTTGATGCACATACAAATCGATATGCGTCTCCTTCGCAAACGGATTTTCCTTAAAGTCAGAGCATAGTGCGTTATTCAAATCACGCCTTGCTTCACAAAGTAGCGACACAATTTATGCCTTTTGAGACGTCAACCCAAGAAGAGACGCATCCGTGCTTCAGAGCGTAGTTCGGTATTTATACTTCTCTACTTCTCTCACCCTTCTCTTTACCTTCTTCGCGCAAGACCTATAGTCTGCACCACGTAAACTAAGAACTTTTAATCCTTCTCTGACGTGCATCTCTAGTATATGCAAGGAGGGACAAACATTTCCATTTACTGCTGGTGCTTAGATATTGAGACATTTCAACATCACGTTGTGTTATTTTGGTTTTAACCTGACCACGAATAATTTTACTATGTGGTAATATAGTATTCAACGCCACGTTATTGTAAAGTAGGGAGATTTTTAAAAAATTCAGACGAATATTTCGACACATTTTAACAACTTAACCGAAACCTGTATTATCGGAAATCGGAAATATTTAACTTACTACAGTCAGTAATGCTTTGGTTGCATATGTTAAAACGCAGTGTTACTAGAGACTCGGTCATTGGCGAACAATTTCTTCTCAGTGTTACGCTGTTAAGAAACTTGCTAACTAATATTTTCAAGAGAAGTCTGAAGTAAGTAATCTAACTTGACTCCCTATTGCAATTCTGCGTGAAGTATGGCGGTAGAATTGAATAAATAAAACTGAAAGAAAAACACCGGTAATAGCTGCAAGAGAGCACGCAAGCCATACAGGATGTTTTCTGTAAGTTGAGTGCTATTTTTAATATTATTTAAAGAATACGCCTTTGCAGCCCGTACCTGCAGTTTCCCAATAACGGAGTATCTCTTGACCTCTGCGTTTCCCGTCCATTGAGTCACGTCGTAGGCCACGAAACTTCCATCGCTCCCTGACGCACACTGTCTGTCTGTCTGTCTGTGTGTCCACCGTCACCTTAGCGACAGTCCTCTGCAGCTTGTATCCAGTTAACGAGGACTTCCAGAAATCGCCTTTGCCGCACCACCGGAATGATGATGGAACACTTCGGGGCTCCGCTTTTTCGGTTTCGGTCCTCTGACGGAGTAATGCCACATTTAGCCGTCGAGGCAGCGACACTAAGCTGTGCGGGGCTGGGTAGCATTTGAACACCGCTTAAGCAGCTGCCTTTTGTTTTTTATTTCAATCACCTTCAGAAATTGAAGTGTTCCATTGTTCGAAATTTTGCTGTAAAAGGTACCTATACATTGGTATAACAAGATTATAAATGTAGTGTTTTTATTTCATTTAGAATAAAAATGTATTTCTTTCTCAGTGAATATAAAAATAGATGATTCTTGATCTGTTCCCGTAATAAACTATTGGACATGGGAACGTGGGACAGTTACCAAAGTACAAAATGAAGAAAACTAATGAATATCTTCGGAATTCCCCAGCTTGATAATGGGAAAAAGTATATTTGAAATATTTCTATATAATAAATTTTGTAAACATACCAACATGCAAGTTTCAGTCACGGGGACCTTTGAAACGTGGAATCAGTGAGTGGCTTATAAAATGGTTATCCAGTGTTTACTTTCACCGTAAATTTATTCAGATTATTAATTACGAATAGATAAGGACATCCACGTTATCGAAGTTATCGAGTCGTATCTGGGTGGCAGTTTAGGAAATTAAGTCGAATTGAATTTGTATCTTAAAGAAAATTATTATTGCACAGTTAAAATGGACGATTACGATTATACAAATCCAGAAAATCATCTGCATAATATTAACTACATTTCATCGAATTTTTGTGTATTAAATTGTGTTTTTTATATTCTGCCACCGGGCAATATCTGCCCATTTGCAGTTAAATATTATAATATTATTATTAACTCATTTGTGGCACTTGTTTAAGAATAACTGGAGAAAAAATTATTTATTTACAAAGAGTTCCCTGTTAGAAAAAAATATATATAGTGAATATTTAATATCATAGGTATCTATAAAAACATATTTGGTTGTTGCATGATAGGTTGGCATAATCTAACTATATTTATATCATCATAGGGCTAAGTTTAAAAACAAGTGAAAACAATCATGTCAATGTTGTCTCCTAAAATAATTTTATTCAAACGCGGAAGGTTTTGCGACCTCATAAATATCATCGCTAGCTACAAAACCGAATACCAAACTACATTCACAAGAAATCAAAATGAGAGAGACTCTTCTATGAAGTTGATACACATGAAACGAGAGAACGTAACCTTTACATATTACTGAGATGAGAATAGAACAAAAAGATTCGGTCTAACGTCTAAATGAATCAATATTACTTGCGGTAGATGAACATCTGTCAATACTTTGAAGATTCATACTCGTTTTCATACATTATTATACATTGGGAGGTATGTATTTAAAGGAAGGGAAAATTTTATTTATTTACTATCAATATCATTGGTGAGGATATAAAAGTGCATGGATAAACGTATGGTGATTATGTTGAAGAAGTGTCGCAGGAACTGTTTGTTTTTCTAATCTTATCACATGCTATTTTTTGCTATATAAAAATCCAATTGAAAAAAATTTAAATACAAAAAGACAGTTGAATACATGCATTTGTGTTAAAAACTAATAGGTCTGCCTCGTTAACTATGAAAAATCAATCAAATTACATTGCCTTTTTCTGTAATAATTACATTAGCATATTTGTTTCAAGTTGCTTCAGCAATTACTCTGATTTTGTTTTGTATTTTTTTATTCTAAATAAAAAGTTCACATATGTTTCGAATAACCAGTCAAGTGTGACCCTACATTTCCCCCCTGCACGACCCATTGAGTTCGTTTCAATAATTAAACTCTTATAATGTTTAATCCAGTCTTGCGTGGGAAGAGGGTTAAGCGAATTTTGGAGTGATCGTTTGTTTGGTTTAAGTATTCGATTATTTTCATTTCAGGGCTCCTGTGACCTACAAATAATTATACGAGTGCCATTGGCGTCGGGGTAAAAAGCGAGCGAGGGAAATATCTGTTTGCGCACGAACGGGAGTGAAGGGTGGGGGTGGACGAGGGAGGACGCGTACACTCGAGTGCAGGCAGACGACACATGTGAATGACGAGTGGGGCGCCTATTGAAAGATCAGAGAGGAAGGGGAGATATTGGAGTGGCGGCTCAATCAAGAGAACAACCAACCCCTCCTTCCGCACTCTCTCTGCTTTTGATTGAGCCACCACTCTATATCTCCCCTTCCAGCTCTCATGCACACATTTCTTTTTACCGGTACTTGTTACTTTTGTTTACGAAGAGAATAGCATAACAACGTAGCCGTCAACACCGCACTCAGCACTAGCTTCATCCGACCCGGCTCTCCAAATAATCGCGCTAACAGGGCTGCCTCCACCGCTCGCTGAGGTGCCTTCCTGGCGGATGTCCTGAAGCACCCAACTCCGCCGGGAACACGAGGACCTCGCTAAATATCACAGAGTTCCATTTTGTATAAAAATGTATTTACCAATCCCGGGAGATTCAGCGATATCAAATAGTACGTGGATGGCTGGAGGGCAGAAGAGGATGAGCCATTGCGAACGAACGAGTGGAGGCGCCAGCCACAGCCATTCCGCCGGAAACGAGCGAGAAGAACTCCGAAGACACTGTTGATAGGCACAGCCACTAGCCATAACCACCTGTAAGCGGTTACGTCTTCTCATCCCCGTCCGAAGAGGCAAGGCAACGCGGTGTCACTACAGCGAGGAGCCCATCGACCGGAGCCGAAGCGCCGCGCTGACGGCTCGACCGGACAAATTCGGAGCGCGTAAAAATATGAAGGGCGCGGGGCAGCGACGACGGTGGGTGCGGTCGCCAGACGGCGGGCCGGCGCGGCGCGCGCGAGGTGGGGCATCGGATTGTTTGTTGACAGAGTGACGGACGCAGCAGGGACAAAGCTGCTGGGACAAAAGCCAGTTACACATATCGCTGCGTACACGCCCCACGCGACGCGTTTCTGCCTCAAACCCTCGTTCCAGTCGGTTCACTCTCGGCTCCGCACGAAACCCCCCTCCCCATCGCGCTCCGCCCCGCAACGCCGCCGGTTCCGCCTCGCCTACCACTCATTCTTCCGCCCGCCATTCTCACCCTCCGTGTCCCACCATGCTGCGTCGAGTGACGTACAGCTTCACGTTATGATCCGTGGGGTAACGTCGGCCTGTTTCCGGAGCACATTGTACCGTTTAAAAACTGGCCCCGGCAGCCCCGGCGACCGCGGCCGGCACCGCCGCCCAGCTCATAGATTTATGTGTCATTTATTACAGAGCGCGGCCACGGGCTGGAGGGTGGTTGGCACTGGGAGGTGGGAGGCGGCGGAGGTTTCGGGTTGGTCGGGGCGTGCGACAGCGAGGTTAATTACCCCTGTCGCTATCGGGCGCGGGTGCCCATCCCCGGCACCGTGCCTGTCCGCTGGCGCCCCGACCGACTGCAGGAAGCAGAAGCGGGCACCTCCTTCTTTCCCTAGTCATTCTTCTCTCTTTCCTCACAAGTCCATTTGAGAATTTCTCTTCAGTCTTCTATCACCCTGCGAAGTCCTACTACCATGAATTCGTCTGACCCAGAACATTTCGTTTCGCTGACTTAGTTTTTCCTAAACCCAGCTCTCCAACTCTTTAACATCCCCATTCTTATTCCTTACTCCTTAACCAATTGATTCTTCGCGAGTTCCTCCTCCAACAACATTCCTCGACCTCCTCTTAGACCCGACGCCCTTTCCATTCGTCTCGAGGTTGTCACGCCTTTCGTGTGTTTCCCTCCGCTTGTTTCTTGGTGCTCTTGCCTCCCCTGGAATTCCTCCAGAGCCTTCTCGATTGCCGCGTCTTGTGCTCGTCTCATAAACAGACGCGCCGCACGTCGCGCAGTCTTTAGTCGTGCGGCGCAACCCCATCTCCGTCGCTGGCAAAGACGTAAAGGGTTGCGGGAGACGCGGAGAAGCGGCAGAGCGAGGCTTCGCGGCAGAAATCGTTCTCGCTGCAGTTTGAAATCATTACACAGAGTACGAAATGCCACGGGGCCATGGGAGCAATTACGAGATTGAAAGCTGAAGGGGAGAGAAACACGTGGGGATATAATCGTGAAAAATCAACATTAAGGTGTTTTCGCAGAGATAAAGAACGACGGTGATCCTATTCCCGACAGGCTAATCAGAGATAAAGGCTGCGGAAACCCTGACACAGATATGTTATGGTTTACCGCTTTGAAGTGAATTAGCTTTGAAATGAGCTCCAGATAAACAGCGATTCCCTTTTAACGGAGCGTGTTGCATAAACATTTCCGCGCCCTCACCGCCAAATCTGGTATTGTCACTGCAAAAATTCACTGCTCATTAAAAGGAATTTTTCTCGTTCAAATAAAGAACTTTGTTCTCTAGAATCAAGGATGTATAAACTTGTTTTATGTTTAATTAATTTTATGAATTAACGCATATTTTGAATAACATTTTCTTTGTGAGCAGTATTCTGCTTCATATCGAGTGATTTACATTTAATATTCGTATAATATCCAGTTTTATTAGGTAAATTGCTTCAAATTCCTGAGGATAACGTCAGAGATCAGAGGTATTGAGAATCTTAATCCATTTCACATTACTTTGAAACTATATCGCATTATATCATTATTTCATAGCTTAGAGCATCACTAGGAAGCAGAACCAATTAAAATACAGAGCAAATCACTAAAATGAATACAATATTGGTTTTTGGATGGATCGTTCAATAAGTTAACAAATTAAGTCTGTTGTCAGGGAATGAGAAGTACTTTATGAAAATCACCTCAATTTTACGGTCCGAGTTGGATATTCAATCACAAGAATTTGAAGTGAGAGAAAAACTTCCTTTATCAAGTACATTCTGTTGTTAAATATTTTAATAATTTCCTGTGACAGTATGAAAGCATTTTGAGTGTCAATAAAGCAAAATGAATTTTCACGCAGTAAACTTTTAAGTAAAATAGATTGATTTCAAAGATTAAAAGATGAGAAAAGAAAAGATAAAATTTCAACTATCAATTTTAAAAATGTTCTTAGGAAACAAAATAGTTGGGAATAAATTTGTTTTCCGCGAGTCTCACGTGAACTAAAAATATCTTTTCTTTTATCAGTATTCTTTCTGGTTTTGAAATTNAACTATCAATTTTAAAAATGTTCTTAGGAAACAAAATAGTTGGGAATAAATTTGTTTTCCGCGAGTCTCACGTGAACTAAAAATATCTTTTCTTTTATCAGTATTCTTTCTGGTTTTGAAATTTCTAAAATCTGGGACGAAATCGAGGTTGCTATATATTACAGATGCTGAGAAATCAAATTTTCAAGTTGAGCTCAAAATGTTTTTTTTTTTAATTCTTGAATTTAGCTTTCTCCGAGAGGTCGCATCTAGAGGGATAAAATATAAGCGTGTATTTTGTGGATCTCTAGTAAAATTTCACTCCATTCTCAGAAATGTAAGAGAACAAGAGCCAAAAAGTAATGGATCCAGAAACGTATCTACTCATACACATCTTAACTATAAACTTCCGAATATTTACTCGTGAAGACGTCACCTCATCTTATATTTCTTTTATTTGAAAAACATGTTACATATTTCATTAGTTAAAATACTTTAATCAAGCCAGTTTCTTCCTTAATTACTCTTCACAATCACACATCAGCTCCTGTAACATTTACTTTGGGCTGTAATTGAAAAAAAAACTTCATAAATCGGTTGCTCATTATTTATTGTGGAGTATTAATTTGCATCAGCTATTAAATTGACGGTTTAATAATTATTAATGAATTTACATCACTATAATAACCTCTTTGGTCTCGTCTTTTTATTACCCGTTGAAATATTTAAATTTAAGCTAATATGGATCTCTGGGAAAAAGGAAAATATGCATATGAGAGTTGAACGAGGTACATACTGTAGGCAAATCATTTCACAGAAATGGAACAGCATAATTGTTCTATATAGAGAAATAAAATTCACTTCAACGCCCCGAATTACCGAAGCTAATTATTCTAAGAATACTGATAATGTAATAACTGATAAACGAAATGTAGGTGAGAGCTATCATTTACTTAGATAGTGTTAGGTGGCACCCCCCCCCCCTACTCCAACGGGAATTGGTCCCCATCACCCGGAGCAGACTCAACGTAAACTACAGCTTTGGGTAAAACTGTCAGTAGGTGCAAAGAAATATACCTGCGATACAGAGAATTTCGACAAGAAATAATATCTTTGGAAAAGAATTATTTACAATTGAAATAGTGTTTTTACCCTGAAGGATGTTTACTATTCTCAGAACTCTGAATTGTCTTTAACGTGAATCTAAATCTTGGCATGGTAACATGTTAAATAAGGAACTATTGTCTCACACAACCTCATAGTAAAAGACGTTGGCCTTGATATTGATAGAGGGTTTTAGCTAACACTAGAACTACAGGAAATTATATAGCTCCAAAGGAAACATGTTCACATTGATATCGCCTTTGCGGATGAAACGTAACTTCTCCAGTATGAACACCGGTAAGAATTCAACCATGGTCATGCGGTTAAACTTTTTTTAAAAGACAAATTCTGTTAAGATTCATTTATAGTCAATTTTGCACTTCTTCGCAACACAAGTAAAATGACTTATAACTCGTGTTTTGTTTGTGCACAATGAAATGAACAAAACCTTCAAAAATACTTTTGTTTACAATTTCGGAACGTTAGGAAAACTTGATATTCCAACAAAATTACATTACAACTGATAAATTTTAGGAAGATTTATTTTCAAAACAAATTTTTAAACACCACCACTAAGCGTTTCGCAAAGTATTTTGCGATATTACTTATTTATATTTATACATGTGGTCCCAAATACAGCAATTTAGGTGACATGTGTCCCAAACAGATAAGTGATCCTTCACATTTAGGGATATTCTACCGATACCCCATGCAGAAGCGAGAAACACTTATAAAAACATAAAATTCGGATAGTAAATAAAACAGTATCAACAATTATAGTAATTGATCTTTGGGATGGTGAGGAGGACGTTCGATCAAAAACTCGTCGAATTTCATAATTTTCAAAAACGAAAGACAGAAATTCATGACAATATCAAGTCTAATTTCACCCCTCCCATTTATTAAACTATTTATTGATTTATATATTTATTTATTTATTCTACAATTATTAACAGTGGCTCAAATAATATTGTCACAATATTATTAAAATATTATTAAATATTATTAAAATAAAATCTTTAAGTTAATAATTTTGGAAAACGGCGCTGAATTAATTTCATGTGAAGTAAAAAAAAGCAGCAAAATTAAGAAAAAATGGTAAGATGAGGACAACTGAGGTAGAGTCCTCTTGTACTGCATCTGATTTTGAGAATGCGTTCAATCTTGCATATGCCTGGTTTTTGTGATACCATGTGTTCTCACACACTTAAGATGAATGTCAGAACGGTACCTTACACGCCCCGGTAAACCACTATCTCTCCTCCGAATTATTTTACTGGAAACTTTTTAAGTTAAGGTGGGAGCCAAAACCACGTTGTGTAAATGCTGTAAAACATGAAATTCATATTGTGAAAAACTAATAAAATTATCGCTTTGAATCAACCCGTGGAAATAAACGTTTGAAAAAATCAATTTGCGAATGGGAGCCAAATTTTTTTTAAACTTTAAAATAAAGAACATTGTAGTTCCCCATTGTGTTCAACTGGAAACTTTTTCCGTCCATAGATTCGTTCATACACTCCCCTTTATTTCGCATCAAGTGAGCTTTCAAGCAATATGACCTTGAGAGCAACCTTGTTGTGGTGGAGCACCGAGTGCCCTGACGCCGGATGCTGCCCTGTAAACGTAGCAGACGCACACTGGATTATCAGTGTCAGCTGTGTATGTTTTGTCTCGCACTTTCTCGTGTAATATCTCAGAGCACCGGATACGGGATGTTTCCTCTCAAGTCTACAGAGCTCGGCAGTCTGTGAGACACGACTCGTCCACGAGACCGACCTGAAAACACATGCACTGCTTTGCGCATCACGCCAGGGAATCTCTTGGTCATTACAATTTCTTTATTTCATGAAAAGTATCCCTCTCTTACTTTCCACTCATAGCAGCCAGAAAATGATGTAAATTATTTGTATCCTCATTGACAATATTTCCGTATAATTTATATTAAGATTTCAATTTTATACTACGTCCATATTTAAGTTTATATTAACGTCCTTTTAATAATCAAAATAAAGAATTTAAGACTTACCTCATTATGGACGAATACCATTAATTTAGTGTTTCGAACATAACGTTTCGTCTGTACGGTAATACTGTCGCCCGGTGTGACAAATTATAACAAGAACAACAGAACAATTGAATACGATATTAAACGTAAATATAAGCTCAAAAGATGTTTAGAAACAATCAGAAATTACACAAACATGTTATAATATTGTATTGTATATATACGATAGCTTTTCTGTGTCCATGCGTAAATTCAAACTCCCGTGAGTATTTTTTATAAATATCATTTCTGATATACTACGTCAGTAACACTGAGCTTCTTTGCCCAATATTAACATGTCACCCCAATCCATCGAGTGATCATAATTAATGCAATGAGAGGTTACTACACTTTGTTCAACTGATTAAAAATTACGTTAGTGCTCGTAGATTCTAGTTTTTAACTCTTTTCTTTGTTTGATCTACATAGCTAGCATTACAATCTTTGCATTTTATTTTGTGTACTACATTATTAGTATTCATATGATCTTTATTATCTTTCCATTTCGTCATTAAATTATTTCTTTTATTTCAAAAAGATGAAATCATTTTCATATTTTCAGACTTCAGTAATATTATTGATTGATTCAGTAATATTATGAACCCGATTGATCCTGTATAAAACTTGGTTTTCATATGTGCGTCACCTCTGTAAGATATTAAAAGCAGCTTTTGTTTATGTATTTTGCATGTTCAGTTATATTACATATATTTTCCTCTTCATCCAACCATACCACCGTATAAATAATGAGGTCTTTTGTAAATTTGCTCGAGTAACATTTTCAATTTCACGATATTTTTATTAAGACGTATCATATTTACATATAATACAAGTTCCGCAACTACATTAACTAGAATTGTAATTAAAGGAAACTACGTCTATCAGTGACTTCTTTAATGAATTCTTCATTGTAGTCTATATTTATTCTTTTTTCAAGAATTTCGTTATTTTATTCCCCCGTCATTGCTTTTCGTACTGGCACTCAGTTGTTTGTATTACGGGTAAAACGCAGTTTGTAACTGCTTTCTTGACAATACAGTTAATTTACTTATTTAATTCATTACCCATCACCTTGAGCCGGGACTCCATGAAACTTTAACACTTTTTATAATCAAAAACAATTTTCTAAAATATATTTCATGAGTTGGACATATAATGATGTTATTCTAATGATATTTCATGATTGTAAATTACTGCTTGTATGTAATATGTTAAAATTGTTAGAGGAAGATTTAGCAAGTTTGCTCAGTTCTGAGATGACAAATGCAACATGTTGAATTAAAGTGGAAATATAAATAAATAATTAACGACTTACTACCTTAGTATCGACGAGTACTATATATTTTGTAATATGGAGCACACTACTGTAATAGTGAACTGTAAATTCACTACAGTACTAGTGTAATGTGAAGTGAATTTCATATCACAAAATATATAGTATTCGTCCATACTAAGGTCGTAGGTCTTGAATTATTTATTTATTTTTATTGTATAATGTACGTTAATTGTAGTAGAAAATGTAAATATATTGTTAGTACATACGAGAGTTATTTTACGTAATGAACTCGCTATATTGAACAATATGCCTTTATATTCAGAAATACGATATCCATAACAAAATGATCTAATATTTGGATGCTTTAAGAAAGTTTGTTGGAGAGAAAAAATCGGTTGAAAAATGATCGGAAGTAAACAACATTCCCATACTTTTGGAAGATTATTCGTGCGAAACACCATACAACAAAATGCATGTGCGGTGCATGTGGTGGACGGTGCATCGCTGTTCGTAACTCTTCCTTATCAGGGAATGTTTTTACGCCGTTTTGCTCCACAGCCGGGGAACCCCCGCTCTCGGGTTGAGCCGCGCCAAGATGCATCGGCGAGCGGAGAGAGCGCTGATGTGGAATAGGGCACGCGGGGAGGACAACGGGGGGCGATGGGGTGACGAGGAGGCGGAGGAAGGGGTGCTGCGAAGGAGGGACAATTTCTCGACGTCAACGGCTGGAACTGTTCAGCTCTCGACATTTCTCCCCCTTTTCCTCCAAGACTAACAATGTTGTCCCCAGTATCATTTAAATCTAAGACTGCGGATGGATGGAAGTTCTCTCCAGCCAGATTACTTTTGGGAGCGGTTCAAATACGGGTCTCATAGAGAAACGGGTTACGCATAAGCTCTCTTCAGGAGAAGTACGAAATTGGGTTTCCACTAAACTTCGATATGAGGCCGAGCTGTGTTTTTATTTGATGAAATTTGTTATGTATTGAATTATTTTGCGCAATGACTTTCATTTTGTAATGACCCAGAGATTACACGAATACTTTTTGCACAAGTACGACCAGCATTCATTGACAGTGAGAACAAGATATTCGGATACGCTTTCTCAATTTAATCAATCAAACACTATCTTTCAGTACATATTGCGCCATAACTTATCACTAAATTTATAACATCCACACTAATACTTTTCAGAATTTTTCAAACAAAATATTATTTTTATTCCTGGAATAAATTAGAAAACAAAAATATTTGAAAGATTTTCTTAAATACATTTGCATGAAAATGATCCGATATTGCTTTCCTGCTTACATTTCGATCAATATGAGTTTATAATTACGAGAATAACATTATTACATCAAAGTAAACAAAATATTGCTTCGGTTTATTTTACTGGACCTCAAAATTAACCATTCAATTGCCCGACAAGGTTGATTAGCACAGAATTAACATACATATGGTCCTACAAGAATATAAATGTAATATGGTGGTATTTATCCAAAATCAAGGTCACAGGTGTTATGAAAATAATTTTCGTGTCAATCGGAATGATGAAAAAGTTTTCTGAGAAACAAGGGAAAATTACTAACAAATAACTAAAATTGTATTATCCTTCATGCTCTTGTTTGGCTAAATAATAATATTGGTAAAGCAATTAATTAAGAGGTGCGAAAATTATAACATGACTGTTAATGAGCTGTTAGTAAAGTTCCGTTATTTTTAAACGGAGATAAATTAATTTTGTAAAGATAATGTAAACATTCCATAAATTATTACATTTTATATTATTTAATCCATGTTTTACATTCGAGTTATATACGTGGGTCATTCTTTGTATAATCGGTCAAAAAACGTCGACCATCACGAAATTCGACAAAAACCTTTTTTTCTAGTGAATTACGTTGAAAAATGATGTTTATGTAAATTGATTACATATTTTTGTAATTTTTTACCATTGAGTGAATCCAATTCTGTTTTAACATATATCAAACCTATATGAACAGCAAATGCAAAATGCTTACAAAACACTCTCATAAAGATAATTATAGTGTTTTAAACGAAACGTTTAGGCTCCATTCTCTTGTTTTCAACCATATTATTTTATTATTTTTGTCAATCGAGGACCATTCTTGGGTTCAAAAACGGAAAATGCTACTTTTTTCCAAATTAATTTTTCAAAATACAATATCACGGATTTTTGCGGTTATTCGAATAATATCCAAATGCATGGAATTTTCGTTGGACAAAATTTGATCAGTTTTTTTCATAACTGACAGAGGTATAGTCAATTATATCTAGGTATTATATTTCACGATTAATGTAGTTTTCTAGAATTCATGATTATTTGTCTTTTGAACTCTATTCATAAGTAAAACTCAATTGACTGTAATTGTGTTTTCAAATTTTCTGTAAAACTATATTTGAATAATAAGAACAAAGTATAATATTATGAATTATGTTATAAAATAAGTTTCTTACGTTAATTACTTTTCTCTAGCAATTTCGTGGAGAGGTTGAAACTAATTTGTTTAGTCCTCCTGCACACGTAATATTAATGTAACATTCATTATTTGTGAGTGCCCACCGACAAATGTTTATGTCGTATCTGATAATTCTCAATTTCGGGTAGATAAATCACATTCAATTTGAAGAAAAACGTTCAAAAATGTTCGAATGTCGGTAAAGTAGGAACTCAGTAATCAGTGGAGACGACATTGTTGGTTAAACTAATTACTGGATTATAATCCCATTTTCCACTTCAAATATTCAATTCCCTGTTGTTTTGAGTATGGAACAATGACCGGTATTATCAAAGCATGTACACTGGAAATTAAAAAATTATTTGTTCGCAAGAAGAAAATTACATGAATTCTGAAGNATTTTGTCCAACGAAAATTCCATGCATTTGGATATTATTCGAATAACCGCAAAAATCCGTGATATTGTATTTTGAAAAATTAATTTGGAAAAAAGTAGCATTTTCCGTTTTTGAACCCAAGAATGGTCCTCGATTGACAAAAATAATAAAATAATATGGTTGAAAACAAGAGAATGGAGCCTAAACGTTTCGTTTAAAACACTATAATTATCTTTATGAGAGTGTTTTGTAAGCATTTTGCACTTGCAGTTTATATAGGCTTGGTTTATATTAAAACAGACTTGGATTCACTCACTGGTAAAAAATGACAAAAATATGGTATCAATGGGCATAAACCTCATTTTCCAACGAAAGTAACTAGAAAAAAGGTTTTTGTTGAATTTCGTGATGGTCGACTTTTTTTGGTCGATTATACAAAGAATGACTCACGTGGCAAAAAATGGTAAGGATAAGTTTCAGGTTTATACAAAATTCGTCATCCGATAACCGAGAATCCTGGAGCCCAAGATATTTTATTTCCTCTCAGCCTTTGTAATGAGCAGCCGGCATTGCTTGCACGCTGTGTTGGGCACCGACACTTTTTTCGCTGCGTTAAGTTCACAGCAGAGAACTGCAATGCAGCCTTGGCGTCATATTTTTACTTCACAGGGAAAACGTACAGAATACAGCTCATACGTGGTTTTGCTCTCATGCGCACGTGTGTTGGGCACATATACGAAGGTTTGAGGTCAGGACGTCAACGTATCTTGTCCTCAGAGGCAGAGTGCGCTGTTGGATTTAATTATCCTCCAACAAAAGTTTTTCGTCCTTGGTCTAAGAACGACATTTCAGAATTCTGAATGTGAATATTTCTGAAGCGTGCGAAGATTTGAGGTATCGTGGTGAATATAATTTCTTCCAAAGTATTCATAATGATTCACAACAGTTTCGGCATATTTACGGTAGTGAATAAACACGAAAGTTGCATAAAATTAAGGGATAGAACAATATTAATGATATTTTAAATAAATGATATATTCATTTCATAATACCCCAATTTGAAAAAACAATTACGAGTGGCGAATTTTATTTATTGAAAGATGCGTATTTTAGTGAAGCAGTTGGACATGACACAATAAATGAAATTCACAGTCATAAAGCAGACATTTCAAAACCATCAATATGTCATTGCGATCTCATCCCTTCCAATAAACACTTCATTCTGTTTCATTTACACCCAGAAAGCATGAAACATTTTTTAGGAGGGGATGAGCTCATTGGCCCAAAGGGTAGGGGGTCTAAAAGTCCACTTATTTTCGACCAAAATTTCTACTTCCATAAACAATAATTCACTAAAATATGACGTGATAAATTGTAGCTCAGGGATTGAAGGTAAATTTATGATTATCAAGATGTGAATAATTAGACACTATTAATCTCTAAATTAGCAACATTCGTCATAATTTCAGTAAAATTATATTTTTCAAGTATTTACTCGGGAAAACATTTGAAACGAACTGGAACTGTTTTCAAGCATACTGCATCATTTGCCAACTCCCCAACTAAATTCATTTGGAGATTGCTCATGCTAAAAAATTTCACAATGTCAAGGGAAAATGAAAAACAAACCGAAAATGGTATGAGATTTTTGAACTATTGCCAAAATTAAACCTTTAATTCAGCAGGCAATCTAAAATACTTTGGCATTAAACAATTACGGAATGAATATTTACAACAATGCCATCGCTTCACTGTGAAATAAAGTTTCCTAAACTACAGGACGGCAACATTTTCTCCCAATTTTTTAAAAATTTTGCAATGTTGTTGAAGGAGAACAAACAAATAAAATTTTAATTTATTTTATGTCCCGACGTCAATAATATTATTTTATAAGGAAAAATATTGCGAATAATACCAAATCTTATGCGGTTAAGGAAAGTGTACTAGATGGTTAACAGAATTATTGCAAAATAACTTGAAATTCATTAAAAGTATGATTTCCAACAAATATGAAATACTTGCTCTCGTGCTTTCTTTATATTTAAAAGAAGTAAGCATAAGCTCATCACATCCTTGACTTTTTGTCCGATCATGTCTATTCGTTTTGTATTTGTGAAAAGTATTATTGAGCGATGAAAGTATTTAATAGCCGACTAAATGGTGAATACATAATCAAGCTCAATTTACATGATGTAATTATTATTAGGCACAACTAACTGGTGATAAAAAGTAATTAATAACGCGATGTATGTTTAGACTCGAACAGAGGTATTTCTATAGACAACTAGGAGATTCTAAAGACATTCTTAAATAACTTGTATTAAATTAACAGTCCTGTAGTGACAAGTATATATGCCTACTATCTGAAAAGGTGTTGTAAATTAAGGCCAATAACATTCGTCATATCGAAGCTGAATCTTTAACGATGCTAATTTCTCCCAAATAGCTTAATGTACACGAGTTAGAAACAGAGAAATAAAGCTTTAACTCAAAATGTAACGAGTCTTCAGCAGAAATAATTTTTGTGGTTAAAAATATTACATTTTAAAAGCTCAAATATCACAAACATCTTCTGCAGGTTAAGTGTTTCCTATCAACCATTCCAAACAATAAATTTCCAAAATAATTCGTAAATTGATTTTCTCCTATATGTTTATTTTGACGACACATGCTATTCCTGAGTCAAACAGAAGAAAATATATGATATATTCGATATAGATGAGAGACCAAAGCACGTCTATTCGATTGTATGAATGATTTATCAAATGAGCAAAAATTCCATGATGTTACGTGGTAACAAATCACCTATGCTCACACGCTCGATGAATTCCCTATTCGCATCGTAAAGAATGGAAACTTTCACGAGGGCTGTATTTTACTGCAAAAGTGCATTGAAATAAGGAGATCTCCAGTTAGGTAAGCACATTTCTTCAATACGGAGATGTACTTTGGTGATTGACTAATTCGTCCCAGTTATCGTCAATAAATAACTCTTCAACCGCAGTGACTGAAAAAACAAAGTTTCTTAACTACCTGACAAAGAATACGCCACAACCAACTGAAATATCGTTGCGTTTACACTCTAACTGTTGCTTTCTTCCGAGGTTGTTTTATAGCCCCCATAAAGGTCGCGTCCCCATCGGGCGCGCTATCCATCCACGCGCGTACCACATATGCTCTATGTTGTAGAAACGCGCCGCATCATGTTTATTCGTTCCCTCAATAAAGCACAACTGCTGGAAGGAAACTAGGCGCGCATCAATATCCGCAATAGGGGGAAAGGGGCTGGACGACGAAGGAAGACAGGGATGGAGCACGCGCCGTATCTGGAGGGTGGCGGCGGAGGCTTAGGCGGCGCGATTGACCGCGTCCGGGACACCGTGCACCGCGCCTTCCTCTGATTAAGTGCTCCGTATAAATTTCGGCTGAAGAATGCGTCAGGCGCCGTGCGAATTGCGTCTAAGTTCCGGGCCACGCAATTAGGGCAAATGCGGGGGAGAAGGAGTACGGCGAGGAAGGGTCCGAGTGGTCTGACGGGCGGACGGAGCCGTCAGCGCTGCAGTTAGCGTAGAC
Source organism: Laupala kohalensis (assembly GCA_002313205.1). NCBI lineage: Eukaryota > Metazoa > Arthropoda > Insecta > Orthoptera > Trigonidiidae > Laupala > Laupala kohalensis. The sequence goes on along the minus strand of NNCF01125882.1, from coordinate 1,360,748 downwards.
AGCAGAGAAATGGCTCCTATGGGATGAAGCGTGGCAGGTGCGGGGGAGGGGGAGGAAGGAGGAGAGGGAGTAGGTGAAGCGGGTTCCCACCCTCCGCATCGTCTTCATTTGCGGTCGGGACGACGACGCAGCATGCGCGCCGTGCTGACTCGAGTCGTCCGCGATCACGCTCCTCGCCCGTGCGCCGTCGCCGCGGTCTCGATCACTGGTCGATAGTGTTCTGCAAGTACCCTGAGGGCTCGGGGGACACGGGGTAAGTTCGCGAGGGCGGACTGCGGGCCACCGCGGTGATACGTCATCGTGGCGGGCAGGCGGGTGGACGGGCAGGAGCGCTCGCTCGGCCGTCTCTCGCCGACCGTTCTGCCCGCCTCTCCGGCAACGTAAGCGCCGCCGCCAACACCACCACCACTGCTACTACCCGGCCCTAACTCTGCGATTTATGTCCGACGGTCAGGGCCGTAATGAAGTGTCGCGACGAACTTCAAACATCCCGGACGCCTCGGCTAACGACACCCCGCTGCCTATCGCGTGATGTGTGGGCCGATTGACGCTACGCTACAATGTACCCAGCGGCTGCTGATATATCGCGTGCGCCGGCTGCAGTGGGCGGGGCGGGGTGCTTACAGAGGTGGGGAGGGGGCGGAGGCTTTACGCTGCAGCGGGGAGGGTGAGTGCGTGCTCGCGCCGAAGGCACTTTATAATAGGGAAAAGACGGAAGGTGGAAAAAGGAGGAGGCGATACGAAAGCGCGTGGCGCAGTGAGGCTGCAGGAAGCGGAAGCGAGGAAAATTAATAGGACAAGGGAAATGAAAGGCGACGGGAGCAGCGGCGAAAATACGGAAGAAAGAGGAACGCGAAACATTTTCGAGCGGGCGCCTCGGTACATTTGCGATGAAGAGCGGTGCGTTTTGAACACACAAGGGGCGCGGTGCGATCTCGTATCAATCAAGAATGTAAATACGTCACGCAAACGCACAGAGCTCCCCACGGCGCACAGTAAAGAAGTCCTTAAATCACTTTTCGATCCATACTGCTAATTCAACCAATCGGCGGCAGTCGCGATGCTTATGGAAAGCCGTAATCTGACCCTTTCACGTTGCAGCGTTAAAGAACCGCTCTGGCTTCGTCGCAATCAGCCACTTAGAAAGTGTTGAGTGAGTTTATTCCAATATTTAGAAACAACTTTCTATGGCTTTTTTCGGAATTTCATATTCACGACCTTTTCGAGAGACAATAATGAATTGCTGAACGGTTCTTGTTAACAAGGAAGTACGATATCACATGATAATCTTCGTGGAAGAAAAGTACCTAAATTATGTTTTATCTTAAATAAACCACGAGATGGCACTTAATAGAAAGGTAGGTAGAATTCGGATCGATAGCTACCATTTATTCATAAAAATGAGACATAGGTATAATGTTTTCCTTCGTAATGGTCCACAATCAATTCGTTCTCTTGTACACAAAATCTCTCACGATGATAATAATATTTTTACAAAAGTGTTCAAGTTGATAACTGCACCAGATAACTTTCAACTTTTGTGATTACAGAATGAAATCTTTCGCGTAAAAACTAACGGGTAGTCACAGGGTTGCATCGTTCGCGCAAGTGAATCCCCTCCGGTTTTCATTCTTCCGCTGTTTGCCCTACGCTGACTTCTGAGGGAATCTCACATGTTATTGGAGGTCCTTTTGGATCGAGTTAAGGATGAAAATACATGCCTCATATTTAACCTATTTTAATTGTTTGTTCTCCATAATTCTTAGGAAATGAAGGTACTGTGGTCTCATCCGTTGAACTAGAAAATCGCAAAGAAGTCGGATACCACTGCTAACAGTGCTGTGATGTGAAGGGTACATAAAATATGGGAGGTAATAAACGTGACGTCAATGGAACTATCGCTATGAGACCAACCGCAAACACATTCTGTACACCACGACCAATTCCATGACGATTGCAGAAATTTCGAATCGTAAAAGGTAGAAGGCTAATCTCATTTTACACCCTTAGTTCATGAATGAAATGCACGTGAGGAATTGTTTCTATTGTACTTTCTCGAGTACCACTTGAGTACTAGAATCAAACTGCAAAGTGTACTGAGTACTAGAAGAAGCTGCAAACTGATGGCTCTGTTTGACCTTATTCTAACCTGTCACTTCGACCTGGAGAACCTGCAGACTGGAAGCAAATTATTGTGGCTACGTAAACACAAAACCCCCAGGGGACTTACATCTAGTAAGTACGTGTTTGGCAAACACGGGGCCCCGAGCTGAGTCTGGCATTACTTCCACTTACTTGTGTATGGCTCCTTCCTTTCTCTTTCCTGACCTTCCTTGGTCACCTCTTGTTCTTTCCGATCCCGACGCTAGTAGGTTGCGAGGGCTAGGGTATCTTTCATTTTCCTAATTTTTGTCCCCCACTCATTTTTTGTCAATGTTTTAATTTTTTGTTTTGAAATATGTTATGGTATGTTGTAATGCAGGAGGGTTTTAAGTGGGTATGGTTGAGTCATTCGGCGAGTCTAACACGCGGGGAGAGTCATGTTGGCTCTCCCTAGTGCGTAACTGCATTTTCCATACCTGTACAAGTTTTTAGGGCTCCAATGATCTCGATGTCGGTGAGCCGTAAAGCCCCACAAAAAAAAGTAAGCACAAAAAATTCAACGACAAAAGTGTAGGGGATACGGGTCGCGACACAACTTAACCATTAAAATATTTTTACAGTAACCACAGTACAGTAAAACACAGTGTTTTATTAATGTAGCTTACGGATTATTATTCATTTACGTAAGAATGTATTCACATTCTTATTCCTATGTAGAAAATTTACTTCGTTTCCATAATAAGTTATCATACATTTAGGTTAATAAAAATACTTAGTTTCGAACAAGTCTTCTCTATAGCAGTTATATCACTTAATGTGGAAAATAAAGAATATTTGTCAGAAATTTTTCATTTCATAACACTTATTTAACAAAGGTGATACCGTCGAGTTGAGTGTATAGTGATATCGAAATGAATACTCATAGAAAGGACAAATTCTCTGCACGAATAGCAAGAAGAAATTAATAATACACTTCTTTCACAAACGGCGTAAATACGATGAGTTGCAGGTTACGTTGTCTATTGCCTTAATAAGTGATTTCTTTTAACTATTAGGAAACATCCTCGTTTCAAATTTTGAAAAGAAATATAACTTTTCTTCATATATTAAAAACAAATATGTTCGCAACCAATGTTCTAGAGAATCTAGTCACAGCGTTCAAATATAAAAAATTGAGATGTTGATGTGGCTTTACAAGATTCATTACACTTCGTTTATTTATCACTAAGTAATGTTTTTTTCTGGAACAGCGTTCAGTACTGAAAAAATCAAATTTCCTAGATAAAATAAAATTAAGACAATGACATCTAAATTATTCTTAAAACAAATATCTAAGAATACTGTATGTATATACTGTATACTGTATTCGTTCGGCATATCGATGGGGAGACTACTCAAGTCAGTATTCCACCGTCGTTTACTCCGCGCGCTCTGGGACTTGGGCTTTAAGAAGCCACGTTGATGAAGAGCTTATGTGTAGATGAAATGAGGGATGAATGTTGTTGAGTGATTGTTGTGGTGGAATGATAGTCAGGGGAAACAGGAGAACCGAGAAAACCTGCCGCTAACACCGCTTCGTCCACCACCACGAATTCTACGTGGATCGGACAGGGTTTTAACCCACATCACCAGGGGTAGAAGGCACTACGCAACGGTTCGCCCCTAAGAATACTGTCCTCGCACAAATCATCTCAATGCAAAACTGATCTTCAATGCTCAATTGAATTAGGAATAACTTTACCTTACTACGAACGGGAGAAATAGACCATTACTTGGAGATAATGTAAGATAGTGGTTTCAATGCCTTCGAGATCTACCACATCTGCAGAGAAGAACATTCTCCTTTGCGCAAAGCCAGGCTGCGTACCTCAGAAGCGGCGTGAGTTCTTTCGACCAGCAACCAAGCCACAATCCGCTCTCCCGCAAGCTGTCAAATTGCCCGGTCTCAATTTTGCAATCGGAATTCGGGTTCCGCATAACGTATTGCTACACGCGCTTTGAACCGACCGATCCGTAGCGCCAACAGTAGCCTCGATTTTGGTAGAGGGGGTTGCTTGTGTCACTCGAGGAACGAACGTGTGCCACTTTGCTTCCACCCCCACCTCCTTATGTGTCTCCAACCCACGCGTCCGCTTCAACCCTCTCACACCTTCGCTTCTCTTCTCTTTGAGGTAGGCGCGGAAACGCGCGGCTGGAGAGAGTTCCGAGGCGTTGCTGGTGCTAGGTCTGCCCCCGCTCCCTCCAAGCAGAGCTGTTTGAACAAACTGTCGATTTAAATTCCCGTCTGACAGTCGCCTATTCCTCCGCAACGCTCGCCGTCGAAGGTGGTGCAACGCGAGGGACTGGAGGAGGGGCTGGAGGAATTGAACTCCCACAGATGGGCTCCGCAAAGGCTAGGAAACCAACGGAGATGATCTTATAGCATTTTCATGTGCGGGAAGCCATCTCAACGAATGCATCCATTTGTGGCTCCTCTCCAATGCATGAATATTGAGAGGAATGTCACTCGCGCCTGCAATTCGGAAATCTGCAATCGGTCGGGTTCGACGAGGTCGCAATGAAACAGCGAGCCATACGCATTCCCATATACGCCAGTTCAAGTGATATTTGGACGGAAATGTATGTTTGAAGACTGCCCAACACTAAAACATTCAAACGGAAATGTAAATTTACAAACTGCTGAAAATTGGATGCGAGGATTTTCTAGAACTTTTACAATACCGAAGACTTTCTTCCTTTAAAAGAATCACAAATATCATAATATTTCAGTATAGACATAACTAAATACGTTCTTAACTCGTATTTTTTATTCATTGGTCACGTACACTGGTGGTACATAGTAATATACACTTCAAATAAAGTAAACAACGTCCTGTTCTCCCCTGGTCACTCCTTTATAGTTGCTCCAATGAACTATTATTGACGTACTTATCAAAATATTATGCTCTTTAAGCAAATTTATAGTGAAAATAACATTTAGTCCCAAAACGCATATTCAACTTTATTGACATTAGAAATGAACAAGTATTCACAAACACCCTAAAGTTATTTTTGAATAATAGATATATCAATGACGTTTCTCAAAATATAAGAGAAATACATTGCATCCTTTAAAACGAATATCAAAACGCACTTAAGAAAGGGTGCAACAAATTGCACACACAGAGTTCGTAAAGTCATTTCTGAGAACAACGTGGAGAAGAGAACGATGTCCTGGATGTCAACTTGACAGCGCTCCATAGGATGAAATTCTAATATAGTTGGGAAATTTTATTCATAGATAATAAAACCAAATTAACACACTGAGGAATAAAGTAAATAGAAAGTTTTATGAATGTATCATTTTCTTGGACAAAATTTACGATACCTGATCCTCAACCGTGAACCACAATTATAAGTATATTATAATCATACGAAACACATTGTAGCAGTCACCAATAAAAATACACTGATGAATAATTAATCAAAAACCTTTTTTAAAAAAGCTTTTATTTACGCAAGTGCTAAAACGAATAAAAAATGTTTAAGTTTGACTTAAGGTAATGCAATGCCAAATGCTAATACCTCCATACATATTTTACGTTAGTAGACACTAATGAAAATAAACGTAGTTTCTATCGCTACAAATGATTTAATATTTTATGTTGGATTATTTGTCTTCAAACAGCTTGTCGCGCGAAAAAAAGTAGATACCAATTAATTTCATAGAACAGTGACTGGTAGACAAGTACTTGCCGAAGTATGTATTTTCTTTACAATTCGTACGACAAGTATGTATGTATGTACGACAAGTAATGTGATACGGGAAGCGCCTACTTGAAATGGTGGCGTTGTGACGGGGTGTCAGGTACCGCTCACAGATGCACCAACAAATGTTAGGGAATACAGAAAAGAATAGGCTGCTTTTATTGACTGGAGTGGTGAATCTGTCCCGTTCGGTATTGAATATCGCGAATCGAACTAATTCACACCAGTAGCGAGTGAAAATCTTCGGAGGATAGGTTGCTTGCTCGCTTGGAGTGAATCGTCTTTCAGGCATTCGAAGAAGATCTTTAAAGTGTAGACTAAAACATGAAAATATACAAGAATATTTCTCGTTCTCGTCAATATTTTTATTTCCATTTGTTTGTCTATTTACGCGTTCTTGCTCAAGTCCATAGAAATCTTTATAAAATGTATCTGCTTTTGCCTCAATCCTACGTCCTAAAACAGGTAAAAGTTAAATTACAAATTAAAGTTGCATCCACCCAGCAAGAACCTTTCTCATCCATGTCCTTCTCATGGCGTAGGAGACACTGTAACAACCAGAAAATGTCAAGGAGCCACACTAAAAACTTTTTTGTGTCACACGTTAATTTTTCAAATCACTCGTATTTCCGGCGAACACTTCACTCGCTACCTTCACTCTAAAAGAAGAGTAAAACTTCACTCGAAAGATATGTTTGATTTTCACTCGAGATCCGAGTGAAAATTCGCTCCATACTGGTTGATATTCATTCTCCAACTGTTACAGGGTAACATACTAAAGTGACTGTAAGCGTTGACATGACAAAAAACACCACTTCATGTTATTCAATACTTATCTATACAAAGCATTATCCACCATACAACATTAAAAAGATTCACCTTAAATTTCCAACATTAACAACTTGTGTAACAATGTTTTCAAAATTTCTTTGAAGGATTATTACTCAGACATCATAAAATACAATTCTGATGATGATTATAGTGTTCAGAATATTATTGTCGGAAGCAAGTGAGGAGTAGGTTGACTATTGATCCCCTCGGAAGAAAAACATTAGAGAATCCCAACAACTATCTTTTTGTTTAGGTACATTTTCGAAATTAATATTATAATAATAATATTATAACTTTCTATAATTATTATTTTAATATTGCAAAATTTTCGCAATCATTTATCAACTTATCCAAATGAGTTCACTTATCGAGAAAAGTAGTATTACAGAACCAAAATTTTCAAAACGTTACTTAGTTTTATGAGATGCGTAATATAATAGTTATTTTTTCAAAGTACAGCAATATCAAGAGAAAGTAAAAACTAAAACATTTTCGTGAAGTGAAATGTATAAAAGCTTTGGTATTTTAATCATGACATTCATTATAATTATTTTTCAAACATTACACATCATAAGTAATTACTGACTGCTCTCAGGAGTAGATCAAAGGGAGCGAATTCTGGTTGCGACATAATAACGAAGTAATAGCGTTAAAGGAATTATGAGAAAAATAGTAATCTGCCAAGTATTATAAAGAAGCGAAAAATATAATTTCTGAAGCACAGACCAGAAGAAGACGTTTGGCCCGCAAGAGGATCATTTCCATCCACTGGGCGTCGATGGGAATGGCTTTTCTTCGAAAGAGCCAAGAGACGAATATTTTGAGGGAGGTTCCATCTGCGACGCTCGCAACTGCATTCAATCAGAATAACAGAGGAATAATTTAGAAATTCTACGGAGATGCTGGAAAATGATCGGGAACCAATTCTCTCCGCGGAGCTTCTGAATATTGATAACCGTGAATCTGCCAACGTAAAGATGATTCTTGCTTCCATACTTAAAGATGCCAGTATGCAGGAGAGAAATTATCGTGAAATAAATTATAACTCATTGCATAAATCTATTTCATTAATAAATTTAATATTAATACTCTTATCAACTTTGCATTTCTTCATACAGTCAGTCGATGTTTGACCGCATAGTGATCATCTTCTGTGTGCTCAGAAATCGATTATATAAATATATATGATGTGGAGAGCAGAATAATTATGTTCAATACTATTTCAATAAGTATAAAAATAATAGAGCAGTCGATACGTTCAATACATGAAATATCGCATTTAGATCTGTCTGGTTTCAGCTCCATTTTGGGAGTAGATTAAGGGATTTGCGTTTGATAAATTGATACATTATATTTCATAATAGATGATGATTTAAGGTTCCGACAAACATATCAGGCAAATTTTCACTGAAACTTTCATTAAAACAATCACATTAAAAGCATGAAATAATGTATTTCTGACACCGAGATAAGTGAGAAGTAGTTGAAATAACGTGACTGAAGTATTTATGTATAAACTCGTAAAAAAGTTGCTTTAAATATGCGAGAGGAAGGTTGGGAAGCAATTCAACACAGAATTTAATTCCAATGTAAAATAAAAAGGCCTCAAAATTTTTTATATGTATCCGGGAAATTGTGAAAAGACATATCATTTATGAAATTTATTTAACGAGAATTGACGTTCTTATATTTTCAATAAACATTCTCATAAATGTAAATATTAGCTAAAGAATTTTCAAAGGACTGAATTATCACCATATATGCGTTCTAATAATTATCTACATAATAAATGAATCAGTATTTAATGTTTAATAACAGACAGTTTTTAATTCCACGTCGTATTTTGGCCTTGAATGCTTCATAAACTGTAAACCAAAGATTTATTGTTCAAATACACGTCGCCCAATTCCAATTCCAGTGTGTCAGAGACAGACACCTCCCTAAAGCAGGAGAACCAAACTCGCAATAAATTCTTGTTCCCAGCATCACATTTCTTACAGGTCTAAAAACTTACTTCCAGATCCCCCCTCCGAAGTCAAGCCTCCTCCACGGCGGAAATGAATTCGCTCATGTTTTACCCATGCGTACATCTGGCAATCCGTAATATTCTGGCAGCACTGTGGTCACGCGAATGGAAGTTCTCGGAGCATCGCTTCATTAACTAAAGGTATCGAGTCAGTGAAACACGGGTTCACACGGCAGCACGGACTAGCGAGCCAGCTGGCGTGATGCAAAGGTGTTAACTACACGGCAGAAAATCCGCAATCCCGAATACGCGGAACCCATCCGGGTCACGGTCGAGCTTATTTTGTCTGAGCAACTTGTACTTTTATGGTGAGCACTTTTTTATGGTAAGAAATGCTAGACGTTCCGAAAACTTTAAGTTAATTTGCTCGTGCAATTTGTAAATTAAACAGAATTGAGATGAAAATGTTTTAATTTTGTTTAAAAGTTTATGATCTGTCCAATGAAAGCAGGAAAAGACATTCATGTTCCATATCTGTCTCATATTTGGAAAGTTTTTTACATTGATACACTTTGCATTGAGTAACGTTAATAACTCTCCGGACTAGATGCTCCCGAAATGTAGTAATGATTTCAGTCAAAGTTAAAAGAGAACTATTTATCACAGCATTTCCCCCTTTTTTTCCCCCTAATTAATTTTCATGCTATGTCTAAATAAATCAAACAAACGCTAGTAATTTGTGCGTAACTGAAATATAATAAACTCACTTGAGAATATCCCTCGTTATAAAACGTTTCAAATCTCATGTATTCCCTCTTACTGTAGGGTTTGGATAATCGTGTATTTGATTCAATACCTGAAGTATTGTAATAATCACAAAATTTGGAGTTAACTGTCAAACCTATTTAGATATAGTAAATAAAATAAATAAATTATCGTACTGACGTGTTTTTTCGCATGATAACCCCATAAAATGTTCTAAATTGAAATATTTAACTTTCACTAGCAGAAACTGGAATGTTATTTTATATGTAAAATCGTAAGTTTCATCCTGAATAATTTTAAAAATTGTACATTACATAAACAATATTTTAATTTAAACGAATGAATCTATTCTTCTTTATTGCCCCATGTATTGTACTTCATAGCTTCATGTATCACAATATTCCTATATTAGTTTCACCACTTCGTGGAATGAACAGTAGCTTTTTTTATTGATGGGATGAAACTAGAAGAAATACAAGTAGGCCGCGCTAGTAAGTCGGGCGGTACAAAACACGTCACTTAAAATAATTTGATCGATCAGTTTCACTTAGGCTAAGGGTGCTAGATAGTTATTTTAAAATCGTGGAATTTTTACAATCAACTTAAGAAATAATTCGTGTAATACAATTTAAAAAATTGCATGGATTGACCTCAAAATCCTAGATTTGTGAGAGTGTATCTTGAAACAAAAATGACAATTGAGGCAAGTTATTTATTAATTAAAAACAAACTTTTGATGTACACGGATAGGTTGAAATTGAAGGATTGGCTGAAGGAAAGTAGTAGAAGGCCAGGTTGGTAGCACAGCAAGAAAAATTTGGAATAATTTTGAATGAGTTATCATCAAAGAACAATGATAAAAGTATATTTTTAAGAATAAATAGTCAGAGACTACAAGAAGTACTTTTGTTAAAAAGCTATTTAAGGAAAATATTCCTTCTTACTTTTGTAATATCTCTATATAGCAGAATATTTTACGTCTATTGTTATTATCTTACAGATTGTTAAATTCTATAACTCAATAATTAACTGTATTTAAATGGTAAAAAGCAAACTTATAAGTACTTACTAATAAAGAAACCAGATAAAAAGTACGTTTAAACAATGTTGTGATTTTGTAACTTTTCTGAAAAGCAATTATTCAACCTGCCATCCTCAGGAGTTAACTACTAAACACAAAGTATTTCTTAACCATGACAACATGGCTGATTTTTTAAAGGGTTTAACAGTAATACCAGTTATTTCAATTATTATCATATATCCTGAATTTATAAGTTCATATTCTACAAACATGTGAATAATTGTTTTCTTTTATTTTTATTTTGGTTTGCTCATATATTTTTTGTGCAGTTATGATACTTATGTCTGGTACATGACGTAAATATTTTGTAAATCAAACTTATTTTGATATACAGAAGAAATTTTGTTTATTAGATATCTACACTTGAGAATGACCTAAATGTAGGTTGAATTGTTCTGTACCTTTAAAAAAATGCATTAAAAGTCGATTATTTGATTGATCTCTTGTAATAGTAATTGTTCAGAGTATTCTCTTCACGAAATAACATATACGTCCATCTCAAGAGTGAGGTATAACTCCAATGCATGTAGTTTTTGAAATGTCCCATTATTATTAATGTCTAATGTACGTATACAGAAAGTAGTAAAACAATGTAAATAGTTAAGAAGAGCTGTACAAATTAAAAAGAGCTAGTTTAACGTGTTTTCGTTTCTGCATTTCTAGTATAACCCCTTAATTTCGAGAGTGATCATATAATGACAATGTTGCAAATACAGTTTAAACCAATAAAAATTACAATCCTGCTTGTTAATTACATATGTTGATTGACCTGTCGAAAAACACTGACATAAAGGTACAAATAGTACAACAGAATATTAGTAATGAAATTTATATCTAAATGCGCACTACCGAAAAGGAATTGAAAACCGAAAAATAAATCATATAAGTCTTGTTCCGTGTGAAAATACATGATGCCGGACCTAAATGATCTTTGCAGCTACCACCGCATTAAGATGTGGGATAGAATTAATTATAATTTCCATGTTTATACCATTAAACTAATTCCAATAAGGAAGTCCTAATGCAGGCGTACCCCGTAAATCCTTCCTATGGGATGCGGTATCACTGGACTGTGGTTAGATCGATCTAGTTGGCCGGACTAGTCTGGATCTCAAGATGCCGCGAGGTAGAGCTATCGGGTCAAATACTCTCTGGCAAAGTGTCCCTGATACGTCACAAAGAGTAGTATTTGCCCTCAAAACCTGGCCAAAAGTCGAAAAATGAAATTTATAGAATGGCGTATCAACTGGTACTGACAAAGTTAGATAATTGGCGCTTCCAGGAGTTGATATATTTTTGTTATCCGTCACTTCCTGTCTCTTCAGGGTCAGTCGAAAGTCAGGTGATTGAGGAAAATAATGTTTCTTCTCTAGTTTACTCTTCAGTAAATTGTGCACATATTTCATGTACTATTTATTGATCAATAGATCTCAATTTTTTACTGTGTATATATAGGATCATGACTTTTGATTCGTTATATTTTCGTTTTTTTCTTTCAATTACACTAATTTTAAGGAAGTTTTCTTTTAACAAATTCTTTTGGAATTTTGTAATATACTGAAAAAAAGAAATTTTTCATCATTTGACACACCTTGTTACGCAACTTTGCTTATACCACAATATTGTATGACTATTCCTCCATGTATCCCCGAAAAAAAATCTACAGACTTTATCCGACCCTCAACATAAATTTATTTTTTGTGTATTTCTGTTGTACTTAAAAAAGGTTAGTAATTTCACACGATTCAAAGAAATATTATTCCTACAACCAAGAAACGAAAACTACATGTTTATAACTTATCCATTAATTAT